>PVIA01013866.1:0-29750 GCA_004024845.1 Tonatia bakeri
ATCAGGAAGCTCACAGAATTGGTTGACTTTGGACATAAATTAGATGAACAAATGCAGGCTACAATAAGAGAAATGAAGGAAAACGCACAGGGAAACAATAGTGAGGGGAAGAAAACTGGGACTCAAATCAATGGAGTGGACCAGAAGGAAGAAAGGAACAACCAAACAGAAAAGAATGAAGAAACAAGAATTCAAAAAAGTGAGGAGAGCCTTAGGGACCTTCAGGACACCTTTAAATGTTCCAACATCCAAATTATAGGGGTACCAGAAGGGGAAGAGGAAGAGCAACAAATTGAGAACTTATTTAAACAGATATTAAAGGAAAACTTCCCCAGTCTGGCAAGGGAAATAGACTTTCAGGAAGTCCAGGAAGCTCAGAGAGTCCCAAAGACATTGGACCCAAGTAGGAACAGCCGAGGCACATCATAATTACATTAGCCAAGGTAAAAATGAAGGAGAGAATCCTAGAAGCAGCAAGAGACAAGGAGACAGTAACCTACAAAGGAGTTCCCATCAGACTGTCAGCTGATTTCTCAAAAGAGACCTTACAGGCTAGAAGGGGCTGGCAAGAAGTATTCCAAGTCATGAGAGGCAAGGACCTACATCCCAGATTGCTCTATCCAGCAAAGCTTTCATTTAGAATGGAAGGGCAGATCAAGTGCTTCCCAGACAAGGCCAAGTTAAAAGAGTTCATCATCACCAAGCCCTTATTATATGAAATGTTACAGGGACTTACCTAAGAAAAAGAAGATTAAAAATATGAACAGTAAAAAAAAGTCATCAAATGGAGGGTTAGCAACAGGGAAGTGGGAGGAGGAAGGAGGGGAAAAAGATATAGAGAATAAGTAGCATAGACAGTAGGGAGAAAATAGACAGGGGGAGGGTAAGAATAGTATGGGACATGTAGACACTAAAGAACTTATGACACATGGACATGAACTAAAGGGAATGTGGGTGGGAGGGGATGGGCAGGGTGGAGGGGAGTGAAGGGGGAAAATGGGCCAACTTTAATAGCATAATCAATAAAATAAAGAATAAAAAAAAGCAGAAGATGGAATGCAGGAGAGATAAATTTGGAGTGGAAGGAATAGCACTAGGACGAAAGGAAGAGAAACATAAGGAATTGAGAGATATAAAAATAATAAGTTAAAAAATAAAAAGTTACTTAAAAGACAAGATAAAATCAAACAACCAAACAACAACAGCAGCTCCCCCCCTAAAAAAAGCAAAACAAAACAAAACAAAATCCCTCTTGTTGGTTTCTAACTGGCTAAAGCAGTTTTTCCGGTCTTGCTGGCTTCAGCAAGCTGAGGAGCGATGGGAATGCTTTTCACCCTTCTCAGTCAGAACTCAGTCAGTCTCTTGGGTACTGTCCTCAGGGCTAGCCACCCACTCTCCCCAGAACTGATCTGCTGCTTCGGGTTCAGGGTGTAAGCTCTGGGGATCACAAGGGGTCGCGCCCTTCCCCCAATTTTGCCACTGCAGGCTCTACGTTTGTGCAAAGCACCCGCAGGGTTCATGGTGCACGCTCCGGGGATTGTGAGGGATTGCCCACTTCCCCAACATCTCCGCCTTGGACTCCAGGAACCCACGAAGTGCCGCATCTTTTCCGGGTTCACAGTGTCAGAATCGGGTATCCCGGAGGGGTCTGCGCTTGCCCGAGATCACCACCGCAGGCTCCAGAAACCCATGAATGCCCGTGCCCTTCCCTTGTTCAGGGCTGTGGGGTCTGGGTCTTCCACAAAACCGTACTCTCACGGGGTTGGGGGCACAGGCACACAGCCAGGCTGCCCTTGGTCACACAGGCTGGGGCACTTACTCTTCTCCAGGCTGTGCGTGGGTGCTCCCAGCCCCTGTGTGATTGTCTCTCAGTCATCACTCCCCTCTCTGTGCCTTCAAGCAACAAGGCCTCCCCTGGTGCTGCTCAATCCTTCTTGTCCTGGGAGGGAGCAGTGACTCCACTCTCCCAGGTGTACTGAGACAGACCCAGGAGCACTGGGCTTGGGGGCTGCAACCTCCCTGGTCCCCGTGCTGATCCCTGGGCCCTTATTATCCTGAAGCAGTCACCTTACTGTCTGTTTTTTCAATGTCTGCTGTAATTTTTGATGTCCTATTTTCATAAATGTTGCAATATTGGTGGCCCCTTGCTCTGTTCCTCCTAAGATCTGCCAGATTCTCTCCCATGCACGGGGGAAGGGGATTACGATCCTGATAGGTACTTATTCATTGCCACTTGTTTTTCTTTATACCAGTGTTCCTCTCTTTGTATATTTCTTTCCTTGTTTATTAAATTTACTCTTCTTAAAGCAGTCCCTTTAACATCTCTTGCAATACTGGTTTGTTAGTAACAAACTCCTTTAGCCTTTTTTTTTTTGTCTGGGAAGTTCCTTATTTCACCTTCAATTTAATTTTTATTTTTTTTATTGTTGTTCAATTACAATTGTCCCCATTTTTCCCCCATTACTGTCTTCGGCCCAGACCACCTCTACCTCCCACATCCAATCCTCCACCATCTTATTTTTGTCCATGGGTTCTTTATTCCTGTTCCTTGACTTGACCCTTCTTCTTTTTTCCTCTGTTATCCCCCTACCCCCTCTACTCTGGTCACTGTCAGTTTGTTCTTTATTCCCATGTCCCTGCTTCTACTTTGCTTGCTTGTTTGTTTTGTTGATTAGGTTTTTCTTATAGAAAGCATAGAGCATTCGTGTTTTACTGCCTGGCTTATTTCACTTAGCATAATACTCTCCAGTTTCATCCATGCTGTTGCAAAGGGTAGGAGTTCCTCCTTTCTTTCTGCTGCATAGTATTCCACTGTAAATGTACCACAGTTTTTTTTATCCATTCATTTACTGATGGGCACTTAGGCTGTTTCCAGCACTTGGCTATTGTAAATAACACTGCTATGAACATTTGGATGCATACGTTCTTTTCAATTGGTGTTTCAGGATTCATAGGTTATAATCCCAGCAGTGGAATTGCCAGGTCAAAAAGCAATTTCATTTTTTGTTTTTTTGAGGAAATTCCATATGGTTTTCTGCAGGGGCTGTACCAGTCTGCATTCCCACCAACAGTGTACTAGGATTCCCTTTTGTCCACAACCTTGTAAATAATTGTTTGCTGATTTGTTTATGATGGTCATTCTGACTAGTGTGAAGTAGTACTTCATTGTGATTTTAATTTGCTTCTCTCTGATGGTTAGTGATGTTGAGCATCCTTTCATATATCTATGAGCTCACCTTCAATTTTAAATGATAACCTTACTGGATACAATATTCTTGGTTGCAGGTTCTTGCTTTTCATTATTTTGAGTACTTCATGCCAATCCCCTCTGGCCTGAAGTGTTTTTGTTGAGAAATCAGATGACAGCCTTTGGAGGGATCTCTTATAGGTAACTTTTTCTCTCTTCCTGCCTTTAAGATTCTCTTTTTGTCTTTAAATATTGCCAGTGTAATGATGATGTTGCCTTTGTGTGGGTCTCTTTGGGTTCATCTTGATTGGGACTCTCTGTGTTTCCTGAACCCATGTGACATTTGTCTTCACTGGGTTAGGGAAGTTTTCTGTCCTTATTTTTTCAAACAGATTTTCTACCCCTTGCTCACTCCCTCCTGCTTTTGGTATCCCTATGATGTGGATGTTGTTAGGTTTTATGTGGTCCCAAAGTTCCCTTAACCTACCCTCATTTTTCAGTCTCCTTTTCTTTTTGTTTCTCTGAATGGGTGTTTTCCTATCTTGTCTGCCAAATTATTGATTCATTCCTTTGATTCATCTAGCCTGCTTATAATTCCTTCTAGTATATTTTTAATTTTGGATATTGTATTCTTTATTGCTGACTGGCTCTTATTCATAGTTTCTATGTCCTTTTTTATGTCGATGTAGGTTCCACTAAGTTTCTTGTAGTTCCCATGAAGTTCTTTAAAGTTCTCACTGAGTTCCTTTAGCATCTTATAACCATTACTTTGAATTCTTTGTCTGATAAATTGTTTGCCACAATTTCATTTAGCTTTTTTGGGGGGGAATTTCTCCTTTTCTTTCATTTTGGGGTTGTTTCTTTGTCTGCCCACCTTAGCTCTTTCTGCTTTGACTCCTAGTCTTTTGGGGGTGGCCTTATGTGGTAGGAGTCTGGTGGGACCCAATAGTGCAGTCTCTTTGATCACCTGAGCAGATGCTCTAGGAATGTCCCTTTGGTGTGTTATGTGAGCTTTTCTGTTGTATTCAGGTCTTGATTGTTGTTGACCCATTTGTTGATGGGCTCTTCCCTCCAGCTAGCTAACTGAGAGGCTCAAGCCCAACCATGTCTTGCAAGCTTTGTACAGGTGTCGACAGAACAAAACAAAACAAAACAAAAACAAGCAAAGGAACCCCAACAGCAACAGAAAAATCAAGAACAAAGATCAAAGAATAAAAAAAGAAGAGAAATGGAATAGTAAAAGAAAAAAAAAGACTCAGCAAAGGAAAATATAAACAAAATAAAAAGACAACACAGAGAATGGGAGAACATATTTGCCAATACATCTGATAAGGGATTAAGATCCACAATTTATAAAGTACTTACAAAACTTAACACACACACACACACACACACACACACACACAAAACAAGCAACACAAGTAAAAAGTGGGCCAAAGACCTGTATAAACACTTCTCCAAAGAGGACATACAGATGGCCAATAGACATATGAAAATATGTTCAACATCACCAGTCATCAGAGAAATGCAAATTAAAACCACAATAAGGTATCATCTCACACCTGTCAAAATGGCTGTCATCAATAAATCAACAAACAACAAATGCAGGTCAGGATGTAGAGAAAGGGGAACACTTTTGCACTGTCAGTGGGAATGTAGGTTGGTGCAGCCACTATGTAAAACAGGATGGAGATAACTAAAAAATTAAAAATGAATCTGCCTTTTGACCCAGTGATTCCACTTCTGGGAACATATCCAAAGGAACCCAAAACACTAGTTCAAAAGAACATAAGCACCCCTATGTTCATTGTAGCATTATTTACAATTGCCAAGATTTGGAAGCAGCCCAAGTGTCCATCAGTAGATGAGCGGATAAAACAACTATGGGACATTTACACAATGGAATATTACTTGGCTGTAAGAAAGAAGAAAGTTTTTACCCTTTGCAACAGTATAGATGGACCTGGAGAACATTATGCTAAGCTAGTGAGAGAAAGACAAATACCATATGATTTTGCTCATATGCAAATGTAACAAACAAACTGAACAACAATCAAAACAGAGACAGACACGTAGATGGAGAGCAGATGAAAGTTAGTGGTGGTGGAGGATAGAGGGGGAAGGATTGAGCAAAAAGGAGAAAAGACTCATGGACATGGAGAACAGTCTGGTGATTGCATGGTGGAGGAGGGTATAAGAGGACTAAATGGTAATAAAAATACAATAAAAATGTTAAATAAAAAGATTTAAAAAAGAGGATAAGAATTCCAAAGGAAAAAAGAAAAGATTATGAGGAGAGAGACAGAAGAGACACAATTAGCATAAGAATTAGAAAAACAGCAAAAAATGACAAAGGAAGATAAAGAATAAACAATAAGAAAAGGAAAGAAAAAATAGAGTAAGAAAAGGAGAGTAAAATAAGATATGATAAAAAATAATGAAAAGATAAAAATTAGAAAAAGAAGATACAATAAAAAGGTTATGAAAAAGGAAAAATAATGTAAATAATGAAAAAGAACAAAGTAGAATTTGTATCAGCAGAGTTTAGTGCCTGCTTGCTGGGATCTCCCTTTATATACTACTCTGATGTTGTCTGAAGCTGATATAAACCAATTGCAGACGCTATCCATATTTGGCCTTTGGCAGCCTGTTCAAAGGCGCAAGTGATCCACAGTTTGTGTCTGCTGCTGCCAGGATTGGCTGTACATGAGAGGGGCCAAGCTGCACTGCAAGTCCGGCTTTTACCAGCACAGGGCCCAGGAATGGGTCAGCAAAAGTCCCAAGGCACTGCAGGATCTGCCTCCACCTGCCTTTGCCTGCTGGCCTGCTGTCTTTCTTCACCACTGAGTAGCCTGTTCCTGAAAGGGCTTCTGGTAGAATCTGGAGCTTAGGATCCCTGGATCTCCATGGTGGGGGAGGTGTTGTTCAAACTTCAGAAAAGATAGTGGGTGTGTTTCCCCATCTCTGAGCTGCATGACTTAATCTGTACTGAAATATTACCCTGAACTCAGTAGGGCAGAGCCTCTAATAGCCAAGCAGTTGGGGCTTCTGGAGCCCAGGGTTTAGATGTATTGGAAACCAGGAAGGTGTTAGAAATTCCATATCTTGCAAATCAAGGCCACAATGAGATATCACCTCACACCTGTTAAGATGGTTATTATAAAAAGGACAAGAGATAACAAGTATAGTCAAGGATGTGGAAAAATTGTAATACTTGTATATTTTTGGTGTGAATATAAATTGGTGCAGCCACTATGGGAAGGTTCCTCAAAAAATTAAAAATAGGACTACTACCATGTGACACAGTGATTCCACTTCTGGGTATATATCCAAAGGAAATAAAATCACAATCCTGAAGAAATGCCTGCATTCCCATACTCATTGCAGCATTACAGCCAAGATATAGAAATAACCTATGTGTCCATCACTAGATGATAAAGAAAAGGATACATATATATGTGTGTGTATATATATATATGTAAATATAAATATAAATGTCCCCAGTGTGTATATATAAACACACACATATACCGACACACACACAAGAATATTATTCAACCTTAAAAAGAAGGAAATTATGCTATTTGTGCCAACATGGATAAACATGGAGGACATTAGGCTAAGTGAAATAAGTCAGGCACAGAAAAACAAATATCACATGATCTCACTTCAATATGGAATCTAAAGAAATTAAATAAATTAGAAAATTCTCAGAGATAGTAAGAGAGCAGCATGATGGTTACCAGAGGCTGGAGAGAGGGAAAGGGAGAGATAATGATAAAAGGTATAAATTTTCAGTTGTAATATGAATCAGTTCTGGAGACCTAATGTACAGTATGCTGACTGTAGTCAATAATAAGGTATTATATATTTAAAATTTGCTAAGAAAGTATATTTCATGTTCTCTCTCCTCCACACAAATGATGACTATGTGAGGTGATGGATACATTAATTTATTTGATTGTGGTAATCATTTCACAATGTACACATTGTGTACCTTAAGTATATGTAATTTTTGTTTGTCAAAAACATAAAAAGAAAAAAAGAAAAGAAACTCTCCATTTTACCCTCTGTTCAGCCACTGACAACCACCCTCACACTCTGATTTTATGAATTTGACTGTTTTAGATAGTTCGTATAAGTGGAATCATGCATTATTTGTTCTTCTGTGACTGGCTTATTTCATTTAATATAATGTCTTAAAAGTTCATCCATATTGTCGCATATTGCATAATTCCCTTCTTTTTTCTTTAAAGGCTGGATAGTATTCCATTGTATATATATACCACAGTTTCTTTATCTATTCATCTATAGATAGACATTTAGGTTGTTTTCACATCTCGGCAATTGTGAATGGTTCTGCAATGAATATAGAAGTGTGAATATCTCTTTGAGATCCTTACTTCAATTCTTTTGGGTAAATACTCAGAATTGGGATTGCTGTATCCTATGATAGTTTTTTGAAGAACCTCCATTCTGCACAACAGTGTGCAGGTGTTTCAATTTCTTCATATTTTTGCCATTACTTGTCTTTTGTTTTCTAGATAATCATCATCTTGGCAGGTAGGAGGTAATATCTCACTGTGTCTTTGACTTGCATTTCCCTCATGATTAGTGACATTGAGCATTTAAAAATATATTTATTGGCAATTTATATACCTCCTTTTCAGATAGGCTTGATTTTAATCTAGCTCTGTCATTTGAGCATGACTTTATTCTCTTTGAGTCTTAACTTTTTTCTCTAAAATGAAAATAACACCACCTGCTTCTTAGGGCTATGAACCATGCGCTGCTGGTGCTTGCTCATATCCCCCTAAGCCTCACTTCTATTTACCAAAGGCTGCTGATTACAAATACATGTGAGTCTCTACGTGCAAGGTCTTCTCTGGAGGCAAGTTTAGCCCACCTGCAGGGTGAGTGAAGGTGCTGGAAGTATCCAATGATAGATAAGGAGTTCTGGATAAGTACTCTAGTTCCTTGCCTTTTAGATACAATGGTTGTGATGTAGATATTTTGTGCCTCTTCCTAGGTATCCCCAGTGATAATAAGTTCAGTTGCCCATAGTTGTAACTTGCTTAAAAATGCGCCATTTATTGTTTCTTTTTCCTTTCCTGTCTCACTTCCCTTTTTCTTACCTGTGTTTCCTGGGATCATTTCTCAAATAAGCTACTAGAAACCCAAATTTTTTTTCTAAATTTAAAAAAAAAATTTAAGTGAATTTTATCGATTATGCTATTACAATTGTCCCATTTTTTTCTCCCCTTTATTCCCCTCTGCCCTGAAACCCACCTCCTACAGAATTCTCCCTCCCCTTATTTCATGTCGATGGGTCATACGTATAAGTTCTTTGGCTTCTCCATTTCCCATGCTATTCTGAACCTCCTGCTATCTTATTTTGTACATACCATTTATGCTTCTTATTCCTGTACCTTTTCTCCCATTCTTCCCCCTCCCTCCCCACTGATAACCCTCGATGTGATCTCCATTTCTGTGATTTTGTTCCTGTTCTAGTTGTTTGTTTAGTTTTTTTTTAAGTTCAGTTGTTGATAGTTGTGAGTTTGTTGTCATTTTACTGTTCATAGTTTTGATCCTCTCTTTTTTCTTAGGTAAGTCCCTTTAACATTTCATACAATAAGAGCTTGGTGATGATGCATTCCTTTAACTTTACCTTATCTGGGAAGCACATTATCTGCCTTTACATTCTAAATGATACTTGGTAGGAGGGTTGGAGACCCACAGCCTGGGCAGAGAGGATGGGCAGCAAGGCAGTGGCTGGAGGACCAGGCAGGTAGGGAAGAATGATGACAAGTAGTGATATAAAGCCCATTTGCCTGTGAACGTGATCATTTGACCTGTGTATGTTTTCTCTGGATCTGGGACTTGGGGGAAGGGGTATAGAAGTGCATGAAAGCCTGTCTTGAGTGTTAGGAACATAGCATGATAAGCATAGCACCTGTGTGATAGTTTTATGTGTCAACTTGGCTAAACTACATTCACCAGTTACTCAATCAAACACTAATGCAAGTGTGGTAGTGAAGGTGTTTCATAATTGTGATTAAAGTCTAAAATCAGTTGACTTTAATGAATATTTATCCTAGATAATTTGGATGAACTTGAAACAATCAGTTTTGGGCCTGAAAATGGAGCTGAGGTTTTCCTGAAGGAGGAATCCCACCTAAGGAAGAAGCATCAAATCATGGCCAGGAATTCTAGCCTGCACTATAGATTTTAGACATGACTAGCCATTCTCCATAATAATATAAGCAAATTTATTATAATAAATCTCTTAAAAAGTGTTTCCTATTTGTCTGTTTCTCTAATTAAATCCTGACTCATACAGATTTGGTGTCAGGAGTGGGGTTACTTCTATAACAAATACCAACAAGAGTGGAAGAGGCCTTAGAATTGAGCAGTGGGCAAAGGCTGGAAGAATTTTCAGACAAATCATTTAAAAAGCCTAGATTTCCTGAATAGACTGTTAGTAGAAATTTGAATGCTAATAATTCTGCTATAGAAGACTTGGAAGGAAGTGAGAAGCATTGTAGAGAAACCATATCTTAAAGAGTACCTAAATCACCATGAGCAGACTATTTGTAGAAATATGGATGTTAATTACCAGTGAGGGTTAGCTAATGTGGAAGTGAGGACTATGTTATTGGAAACAGGAAGAAATGGGGTCCTTCTTATATAGTGTCAGAAAGTTTAGCTGAATTGTGTCCTATAGTTATGTGGAAATCTGAATTTATAAGCTATGAGCTTGGGTAGTTAGCTGAGGAGATTTCCAAGCAAAGTGTAGAAGGTACAGTCTGGGTTTTTTGTTTGTTTGGATTTTTTTGTTTTTGTTTTTCTGCTTTCTATAAAATGTGAGGGGAAGAGATAGATTGACAAAAGAACTGTTAGACAAAAAGGATGACTTGAGAAATTCTCAGCCTATTGGAACCGTTAAAGATGTCAAATTAGGAGACTCACTGTCCGAAAAACTGCTCCAAAGAGAAAGCCAAGGGTGTGGCTGGATAACCTATTCCTAGTGCCTGGAAAGGATCAAAAAGTCCTAGATCTGCAGATTAGGTGTGTGACCCATGACCATCTAAGCAGAAGCCAGGGATACAGATAGGATTACCTCAGAGAGATGTATCAAAGAGCCTCTTTTCTAAGGGGATGAATTCCTATGAAATACACAGGAGACCCACAAAGTTCTTGAAAGTTCCTGCCAGCAGAAACGTTGTCAATATGGACTGAAGGGAACAGAGAGAAAATTAAATGAAAGAAGGCCAGCACACTCCCAAAATTCTACAGACAAAAACAGACTACTAAAACTACCAGGCTGAAACATGTGTGCTACCCCTCACAAAGAAGGAAAGATTACTGTGAAGGCAGAGCCATGGAATGCAGAGAATTATTGCCAGGCCTTGAAACCAATGTTGGGTTGCTTAGCTGGGTTTCCAAATTGTTTGGCTGTGATAACTAGTTTTTTCTTTCCATTGTTTCCCTTTTAGATTAGGAATGCCTATACCTGGTATCCAATGACTGTCCTACAATTGTATTTTTGGAGTAGATAATTTGTTCTAGTTTTACAGGTTCACAGATGGAGAGAACTTTTGCCCCAGGAATGGATTGTATGCAGAGTCTCATACATACTGGTTTAGGATTGAGATGAAGAGACTTGAGACTTTTGAGCTGATGAGATTTAGATGAGATTTTTGGACTGTGAGTTGATGCTGTATCAGGGTGAAACTTTTTGGGGACGGGGTGAACGCACTTTGCATGTGGGACAGAAGTGAGTCTTTGGGGGTCAGAGAGTGAAATGTTATAGGAAGAAATGTGTTTCCCTCCCCAACAATGTCTACCATGTAGACATTGACAATAACACAAGCCCTGAAACTTGAGAATATGTTATCTTTTATGGCAAAGGGACTTTGAAGATGTGATTAAGAATGTTTCCAGTTTGAGATGGGAAGCTTGTCCTGGATTATGTAGAGTGGGGGCAATGTAATTATAGAGGCACTGAGAGGGAAGCAAGCGGGAGTGTGGGAGTCAGAAGTGACAGTGGAAGCAGAGTTCAGAGTGTCATGGCCATGAGTCATGGAATGCAGGCAGCCTCTAAAAGCTGGGAAAGGCAAGATTCTCCCCTACAGCCCTCAGAAACAAGCTTTAGGAATTTCTGCTGACCCATTTTAGATTTCTGACCTCCAGAATTCTAAGATAATAAATTGTTTTAAGCCACTAAATTGCTGGTAGCTTGTTACAGCAACAATAGAAAACTAATACAACTTGTGTGCAAGACTTTCTGCTGTACTCTTTAAGCACATTATTTTGTTTGATTATTTCTGGAGTCATTTGGGGTATAGGTATTGTTATCCTCATTTTGTGACTGTGAAAACTGAGGCATTGCAAATTCAGATAAGTTGCCTAAATGATAGAGGTAGTAAATGGTGGATCTGAGATTTAACCCTGTATCCAACTTACCCCAGTGTCAAAGGAGTAGGCCTTGAATGCTTACTGCTAAGAGACATGAGGGATACAAATAGGTAGGCTGGCAATCCAGGAAGACATAGTTCAATGTGAGGTTTTATATAAGGCATGCATGATGACCTAGTGAAAAGTAGTGTGGCAGATGTCTAAGTGTACTGGTGGCTTATTGCCTGGGCTCAAATCCAGTTTTGCTACGTTTACTGGCTATGTGACTTGGGGCAAGTGGTTTTACCTCTCTGTACCTCATTTTTGTCCCTTATCATAGTAGCATCTTATCAGGATGTGGGGCTTAAAAGAAAAATGTAGTTAAAATGCTTAGCATAGTGCCTGGTACATAATAAATGTTCATAAATAAGATAGTAATAGTCCTGGCTGGTATGGCTCAGTGGATTCACCGGCCTGTGAACCAAAGGATCACCATTTTGATTCCCAGTCAGGGCACATGTCTGGGTTGCAGGCCAGGTCCCTAGTATGGGGTGTGTAAGAGGCAACCACACATTGATGTTTCTCTCCCTCTTTTTCTCCTTCTCTTCCCCTCTCTCTAAAAATAAACAAAATCTTTAAACAAAGAGTAATAATGATAACAGTAGTAGTTATAACAAAACAACAAAATACTAGTAACAATGATGTATTTAGGCAAAGTGATAGCAGGGGGAAATAACACATGATCCGTGGTGGGTTTGGGGGTATAAGTATGTCACAAGTGAAGGGAACAGCAGGTTCTCCAAGCCTTTGGCCATGCCTTGTTTCCCTGGTGTACCACTCCTCTTTGCCTCTTAAATTGTCTACTCCCTATTCTAATTCTTTATTCCCTCTTTTCAAAAACCACTTCCTTGACCTTGATTGGAAAGGATACCCTTCCTTTGTGGGCTGATAACTTGAAGTACTTTCCTAGTTCACTGTTGTCAATATGCTGATGCCTGGAAACCCCTTGAGGGTAAAGTTTCCCTCTTTCCCTCTCTTATTTATTGCTATGGCCAGAGGATTTATTTTTTATTTTATTTTATTTTGGGAGAGGATTTATTTTTTAATCGAATGAATGATGTGATGAGACTGGAGCAGTAGACCTGAGCCATACCAGGGAGGGTTCTCTCAGCTTCCCTTTTCTCATGAATTTGCCCTGAGTTGGTTTGCTTTCTTTCTGAAACTGAGAACTCCCCAGAGAGAGGCTCAGACATAGGACCTGCAGAGACCCGAGGCTGGTTGCTTAGCATCTCCATGGCCCTTCACCAGTACATCTCACTCCCTATGCTGTTCCTGGCCTCATTAAAACTGTTCTCTACCAGCCTTGGTACTTAATATATATTGATCACCCACAGCATGCAAGCTGGTCAGTAAGCGTGTTCAGGAGCTTCACTCCATATCTTCTTGGTCGGCTCCTACTGCTTCTTCATCACCCCAACTCTTGCAATCTTTTAGATGTGACTTGACTTTTTTCATCTGCACCTTTCTAACAGAGGTCCCAGCTGCTAAGATGTAGTAGCTAGAGTTCCATTTCATTTGCCTCTTCAGCCTTGAGGGCTTTGGTTTTTTTATAAGCTGCCTCCTCCCTCTTACTCCTCAGTCCCTACACTTCTTCTGGGAAATGCTTAAGGGAGGAAGGGCCGGTGATTGGTTCTGAGTTCTAGCTCTCCAGTAGCTATGCCTGTGTTAATAGCATCTCTATTAGCATAATCCTTTTGACTCCCCCAGCTGTTTGCTTTGCTGGGGATCTGCTTGAGTCACTCTGCTCCTGAACTTTCTTAATGAAGATATGATAGTGGGTGGTTGGAGACAGGAAGTTGGAGGAGAAGGGAGAAGGGGAGAGTCCCTTGGGTTATTTCCTTGTTACTCAATATTGTTGAATTGGATCCTCAGCATTCTATCACGTGATGTTTGGATGCTGGGAGGGGAGTTAAATATAGAATTGCTCCTTTTGGCTTTTCAGAAGGTTTATATAATGTCCTGTTCCTTTGACAGTGGGGAGGGAGTGGATAGGATAGCTTGGAAGATGGGTCTGTGTCCCGAACTCCATTCAAAGCAAAGTCTACTCAGCAGCCTGACCCACCTGCCTACTCAGGGGATGTTCTGTGAATCATATTTGCAAAGACGCAGGTGCTCTTTTGAGCCCAAGGATCTGCTCAGCTTAAAAATTCTATTAACTCTATGATTCTACAAGTAGCCTTCACAAGAGTGGGTGCTGAAAATAGAACAGTTGCGTGGCATGTCCTGAATTTGCCTGAGTTACTGATTTGATTTTTCCTTCAAGTCTTCTCTGAACCTGGCTTGGAAATTCAGCTTGCTTTGCTATCTGATTCTTGCCCTGGGGTCCCAGGGACCAGCATTCAAACTTTGCCTGTATCATATCTCAGCTGTGTGACCTTGAAGTAGTCTCTCGGCTTTTTTAAGTCCCATTTTCTCATCTTTGGCATGTCCCCAAACCTGTGCCTCCCTCCACCTTTCCTATCTTAGTCAATTATCCACTTTCCATTTAGCTGTTTAAACTATAAACCTAGGAGTCATCTTTGATTTCTTTCCCTCTTACCACTATGTCCAAATTACCACCAAGTGCAACTAGCTCTGCCTTTAAATGTAGCCATAAAATCTTGCTCCATCTTCTGTGCAACTTCTTATGTAAAACACCTTTGAGGACATCATCATCTTCTAAAGTGGTCTCTGCTTTCAGCTTTGATTACCTACAATCAATGCATGGCCTAGCTGCCTGAGGGATTGAGAGCAGCAACAAAACCCATAAATCTAATCACATTACTCCTAATAAAATCTTCCTACAGCTTTCTGTTTTACCAAGAGTTAAAATCAGTTTCTTACCATGGCCTAGAAGGCCTGCCATCATATTCTGATCACATTGCAGACCGAACCCAGTGCTTCTGTCCTTTCGTCCCTCTTTAATCTTCTAGGAACAATCCTGGTACGCACCTTAGGTCCTGTGCACTTGCTATTCTCTCTGCCCGGGATTTTCTTTTCCCAGGCCTTTCAATGGTAAGCTTCTCATTATTCAAGTTTTATCTCAAATGTTGCTGCCTCTCCCAGGCCTTCCTTGATCACTCAAGTTCAAGTTGCCTCTACCTCCAGCATTACTGTACTACTACCAGTTCCATTTTCTTTTGTAGCATAGGTCTATCTAAACATTATTTTGTTTATATTTTTATCTGACTCCTATTAGAATGTATGCTCTTTGAGAGCAGGGAACTTACTTGTCTTAGTGAACACTATATCCTATATCCTGAGAGTTGTGTACACAGGTAGGTGATTAATAAACATTCATTAAATAAATAGATAAAGAATGGCCATGAGGACAAAATATGAGACACATGTGTGCACGTGTGTGCGTGCACACACACACACATTTATATATACTTTGAAACTGCCAGAGTAAGAAACTCTCTGTTAAGTTGGAAGTCAGAGTTTCCTTAGCTCTCCAGCTGCCTTGGGTCATTCTTGATCATATTACGTTCCCAAGAAACTTTTCCTGCTTCGCGTTGGATAAAATTCTTTTAACTTCTCAGCTACCTCATGGGCCTTTGCATCTGTTCTGCATCTGTTTCTTAGCAGACTAGCTTGGCACATGGTACTTTTTAGAAACATTTAGCATGTAAAGATATTTATAAAGGAGGAATTCTTTTCTATTTTTGCCCAATCATCTGTTAGAGAGAGGGAGAGCAGTGAGCAGGCACTCCTGATTCATGCTCTTGCCTAGGGGGTGCTACCTATCTCCATCCTGGACAGGTGGGATGCCAGAGAGGCCCCTCTGTGTTCCAGGCTGTTTTCAATGAATGAAGCATCCACAATGGTGGCATGGCCAGTCTTAACATTGTATAAGTTGGACCTGTCCTCTATGTTTGACATTTTCCAGATGAGTTATTATTACAACCACTGCCTTCTGAATGTCATTCAGAGTGGAACTGCCAAGTTAGGGGGACACAGTCCACAAAGCCACCATCATTTTTGGTAGTAATTACAAGTGTAGAGATCCACAAGACCACACTCAGTATTGATAATTCACTGGACACTCACAGAACTCACTGGAAGCTATTACACTCCTAGTTATGGTTTATTACAGCTAAAGGATACAGAATAAAATCGGCCAAGGGAAGCACATAGGGCAGAGTTCAGGAGAGTTCTAATTGTGGAGTTTCCAGTTGTCCTCTTCCTGCGGAGTCATGGGCAGTGCTACTTTCCCTGCAACGATGTGTGACAATAAGCATGGAGTATTGCTAACCAGGGGAGCTTGCTCCAGCCTTGGTGCCCAGAGTATTGGTGCCTATGGCTGTCTGTCTGTGTGGCTCATCTCAGTCTCCAGTTGAACTAATACTGTGTGACTCAAAGCTTCCAACCCAAATCCTATTGTTACACTATCCAGTATGAGCCCAGGCCCCCAGGCAAACAAAAACACTCTCATCAGCCTTGAAATTCCAAGGGAAAGATAAAATCTCCTTTTGGGCAAGATTTAATTCTTTTTTAAAAATATGTTATTTATTTATTTTTAGAGAGAGAGAAGGGAAGAAGAAAGAGGGAGAGAAACATCAATGTGTGGTTGCCTCTTGCTCATCCCCCTGCTGGGGACCTGGCCCACAACTGAGGCATGTGCCCTGACTGGGAATTGAACCCGCCACTCTTTGTTTCACAGGCCTGTGCTCAATCCGCTGAGCTGCACAAGCCAGGGCAGATTTAATTCTTTGTAAGAGTTAAACCTGGTACTGCTGCTATGGACTTTTGCAGATGGCAATGGGGCTAGCTAGCCCTTTTCTTGTTCTAACACTTAAATAGTCCATTGATTCCACAAATGTATATTGATTGGGAGGCATGAGTCTGGCTCTGTGCCAACTGATAAGAATACAGTGGTTCAAGACATAGTTCCCACTCTCGAAAACCAGCAACACAGACTGGTAAACAGGCAGTTATACATAATTATATAATTGTATAATAGACACCCCTCCCCCAAGAATCTTTAATATTGCTTCTAGCACCTTAATTATATAATTATACAATTATAATTAGAAGTTAAGTGGTATATGGGGGTGGGGAGACATGTCTAGGCAGAGGAAGATCACCTGCAAACGTATGGGGGGTGAGCACAAGGAGCGCCCCATTCTTTGGGAGGTCACAGGTGACTCATATCTAATGTGTAGTCAATAAATACCATTGAGGATTCCTCCATGTTGTACCAAAGCAGCTGGGTTTTGAAACCAAGAGAATGGGGTTTCTGTGAGGGATTCTTGGCACCTGTTGCTGTCAGGAGTCTTCTAGACAAAAGGGAATGGAGGCAAATGGAAGGGGTTGAGTGGGGCCAACGAGTTCAAGTCTGAGCTTTGGTTTGCAATGACTTAAGGCATCTCTAAACCATCCAGAAACCGTTCATTGTTTATGGTGACCTCAGGACTTCAGAGAGTTACTTGGCAGTTTCCCAGATCTGGTCACAGCCTCTACAGAGGCAGAAAAAGAGTAGACTGGCACTGTAGGCCAAATGGCATGGTTTATAAAATGAAGGATGTTTGAGATGTTTTGGGCCTTATAAGCAGGTGAGTCATGGCAATTCTGGAAGCCATACTTGAAAGACAGGCACTATTCTTGGTAGAAATAGATGGCTGCTTTGTGGTTTTAGAGAGTTCAAGAAACACCATAAAAATAATAGAAACAAACAAACGAGGAAAAATATTGGCAATATTTGCCAAAGGGTTAATATTATTCATTCATAAAAAGATTACTTACAGCCCTGGCTGGTGTGGCTCAGTAGATTGAGGGCCGGCCTGGGAACCAAGAGGTTGCTGGTTCGATTCTCCATCAGGGCACATGCCTGGGTTGCAGGCCAGATCCCTGGTTGGGGGCATGTGTGACAGGCAACTATTTTACTTCCACACACTGGTTTTTCTCTCCTTCTCTGTCTCCTTTCCTTTCCCTCTCTCTAAAAATAAATAAATAAAATATTAAAAAAAGATTACTTACAAATTAAGAAAAAGGCAAATACGCTAAGAAAACAGGCCAAGAAAATTAACAAGTGGTAAGAGATTAAAAACATAAAGGTTAAAAAACTCCCTGGGAAAATGTTAAAGCCTACTAATAACACAAAATACTCAGACTAACAAAGTTAATCAGCTAACACAAAAATGTGGTTAAGTGGGGCTAGATATTATTTTTATAATGAAAGCAAAATCACAAGGAGCAAACAGAAGACGGTTAGAAGGGGTTTTTACAGAGGCCTGCCTACTTTTTCTGGTGGGAAAAAGGGGAGGGGAGGACATCTGGCATCTTCTTTCCTGCATTTTTGCTTTTGTCTCCTCCCTCCCATCCCACCCATTTCCCTCTGGTGTGAACGTGTCAGATCTCCTTCTGTTCTGAGAGGGAGAGAATTCGGTACTCTAGTGAGCTGAAGGTAGGGAACGATTTGCCTTCGAGCATTCTCATATCCCAACTTATTCCTCCAGCCCCGCTCCCTGCAGGATGCTTGACCTTCTTGGCCCAGGAAGAAGGTGCCCTCTCCCTTTCCCCAGGGTGCCTGATCACGGCAGCAGGTGAGGCGGCCCCTTCGCCCTTGGTAACCAGCCTCCTGTACGCAGACCTAGGACTCAGCTAGACAGGGACTAGAAGACTCAGGGAGCCCTGTTTCTTTCTGGGGATTATATTTTAGCTTCTGGGCTTTTCTCGTGGCTTTCAGATTCACTGGAGGATGCTCTGCTGCTCCTTGTCCTGTCTGGATTTGTGTAATTGAGGGAGGCTGCCTGGCAATTTATGTTAGGATTTACTTACTCCTCATGGCGGAGGGACCAGTTGGGCAGTAGTGTGTTTACTCAGCACAGTCTCCCCAAGGTTCCCACTTCTCTTAAAAAACTTTGGGGGTGACTCTGTCCAGCGCCTTTTCAGACTTCCAGGTAAAGACCCCCCTTTTTTTTTCTCTGCATACCCTGTGTTTTTGGCACTGAACACAGATGACTTAAGAAATTTTGTACCAGAGTGGTGTTCCCAGGGTCAAAGACCTTCAATTTCTAGTGGGAAGCAGAAGGCTTATAGAAGACAAGTCTTGACCCCATGGTCTCAGGCTGCTATAGGACTTAATTGCTGCAGTGTTTAACCTATTGTTTTATAGGACAGATGTGTGGCATTTTCCCTCTTTAAAACCCTTCTGTGGCAACCGTGGTCTTCAGAATGAAATCCAGTATTCTCACTGAGCCCTGCAAGGCTCTGCATGACTTGGCTGCTACCTGCTATTTTGGCCTTTTTTCCTATTGTCCTCCTTCTTTCCAACCCCAGGGCCTTTGTACTCACTGTTCCCTCTGCCTGTGATGCTCTTCCACCCCTCTGCACTTGATTGGCTCCTCCTTATACTTCAAAACTCAGTTTACCTAAATTTCTTTTCGTCACAGAGGCCTTCCATTATAATCTAGTTAATTGCTTTCATAGGGGCCCTCCTTTTGTGAATAGTACCGAAACTCCACATTCTATCTGTTTATCTATGTGGTTCTGTCTCCTCCATGATGTGGACACTCTTTGCAGGTGGGGCCTCTGGTTCATCATTAGATGTTCAGTGGAGCAGTGGATGCATGAGCCAGCTTGAAAACATTAGGAGTGAATTTATAGATAACTCTTTGGAAAAGCAATTTTGATTGCATCTCTCCTGCCCTCTCCCAGCTCAGTCATACCTGGGCCACATGGAAGCATGTCTTGCAGCCAATAATTTCAGTAAACCTGTATTAAAGTCCACAGGAAAGCTGTGCCCCTAAGCACCAAGCAATCCTGCCCTCATTTATTATTCCTCTTTAGGTTGGTGACTAGCCCTGCTTGACCTGGGTGAGCAAAGAGTTATCCAGGCTAAGCTGCTGGTTAGGTTGGCTTCCTCTGCTGTATGTTGTGAATCTGGAATTTTGATGGCAAACCTAATAACACCCTCCACTTATTAAGTGCCTGCTGCTCATGGGACAGACACTTGACATACGCTATCCCTGATTCTCAGAGCATCCTTATGTGGTAGGACTTATTATCCCCATTCTACAGGCGAGGAAACAGAGGCAGTCAGGGGTAAATGTGCACATTGTGTTGCCAGACTCCAAACCCTGTGCTCTTTTTTTGCTGTACAACATGTCCTAGCTGTTGACCCACATGTACACAGCCCTTCTGCACTAGGATGACACTATGATGATGTAATGAGCTGGTGAGAACTTGCTTTTTTTCTTTAATCTTAATCTTAATGGTATTTGCTTTTTACAAAGACTATGATGGTGGATGGAGTTATGAGGATCAGAAACTTTCGATTTCACTTCTGCCTCTGGGGACCCTCCTGGGTTTCCTTTGACTGGGAAGGAGACAGACCCCAGGAAGCCGATACCTGTGAGGATACAGGGCAGCCACGGCTCACATCTTGTGTGCTTTTGTGCCATGTGTGGGGCTGAGTGCTGTACAGGTACTGCCTCGGTTATTCAGCTCCAGTTTATTTCATTAGGTTCTTAGAGATGCTCCCTAAACACCCGCATCCTTCAAACCAGGGGTGTCCATCTTTTGGCATCTCTGGGCCACACTGGAAGAAGAGTTGTCTTGGGCCACACATTAAATATATGATTGTAACATGTAATCACAAAAATATCATAATGTTTTAAGTAAATTTACAGTTTTGTGTAGGGCTGCATTCATAGCCATCCTGGGCTACATGTGACCTGAGGGCCACAGGTTAGATACCCCTACTTTAGGCATAGAGAGCATTTAAAAAAACTCTCCCAACTTCTAAATGCCCCAAGGGCCATGAGGCACCCACATGGGCTTTACCAGTGTGTATGTGATCATGTTGGAGTCAAAAGGATGAGTGGTTACGTAGGTGATGACTGGTGTGGTGTCATTTTGGGGGCGGGGTACGCTGAGCATGCACCAGTGTCTCTAGGGGACCTCAAGAAGGTCAGTGCCATTTTTATACAACTTTGCTTTTTCCTTTCATCTTGCCAAGTTACAGTTAGCAGGTTATTCATCTAATTCCTTTTTTTAAAATTTTAATGTTCCTCATTTTTTTTTAAGGGACAAAAAGAGACTTTTAGGAAATAAGATTCAGGATACTAATCAAAGCAGAAACTTTCTGGGAGGAACCTGACAGCAGCATATCTTTAATGACCTTCAAGAAGATCGCATGCTCCAGGCAGTTACAGGGTTTGGGAGAAAATAGCTTGTCCTGAATAGCCTCACCTGCTGCAGTGGTCGTTCACTTTGCAGAGGTCCCCCCCAACACCCCGCTTTTGTCGCTTCCTGACCACGAATCTCCTGAAAGAGGTTTCACTGGGATTAAAACTCCTCCAGCTTTCACAAACTGCAAAGGGGACAGCTGATGCTAAAAAAGAGGGCCTTTTGCACACTGCCAGGTTTCTAACAAGGTTTTTGGCTCCGGCTACAGGAGGTGCATAATGCATTCTGACTCGGGGCCAAGTATTAGAAGATTTTGCTATTTAAGCTCTTGAGTATGGGTGGGTACAGCTGGAAAATAACGTGTTAGTCAATAGGTTACCAATTTCACAGCTGGTGATGCCCAGAAAGGAAGGGCATTGAATGAGCTGCAACTGGACACATGGTGCTTGATAAACAAAGCTCCTCTGACAGGAAGCCTTTGTGAAAAGGGTATTCAGGAACTTAGAAGCAACATTTTATTTTACTTTAATTAAACCATGTTTCTCTCTTGTTTGCAGGGTTGTATGAGATCTTATGTACATTCTGTTTTTATTCCCTTTCTTTTGCCTGACAGTGTTGCTATTATTTGAAATCTTGCATGTTGAGTAACATCAGCCAAGGCCAGTGCTGTATTAAAGTGTCAAAAGTGTTAGCATTTGCTCACCCTCCTTTCCCAGGGAGAACAGCTTTCTCTTCATGTTGGCCTGTATACTCTGCTGTGGGTCCTAGTTTAGAGAAAACCCCACATGCCTGTGCCATGAAAGAAGCAGCATCATGATTTCAACTCAGGCAGAGTGGCCTGGAAACTCTGGGTACAGCTGGACCCTGCCAGTGCCTTCACTTGTGTTGGGGTTATGGAAATGGGTAAGCTTGTTCCTTTGTGTTCGAGAGGTTTTTGAGAATTGCCTGATTTCCATGGTCACAAGGACCCAGCACAGGATGTGTGGACCCAGGCTCTGCTGGACCCAGGCTCTGCTGGCTCTGTTGTAAATGATTCCAGAGCTGTCTATGGGGTGATATGAATATTATTCTGAAAAGCTCTGTCTTTTTCCTTCACAGCTTCTGAGGTCTGAGGACCAAGAGTTGTGATCCTCCAAAAAAGTGTTCCCAGACAAGATGGATGACCTTCCCCCAGCAGGGGTGCAAGCCAATTAGAGGGGCAAAATGATTAGGTGACGTCCTAGTAGGAATTTAACTCAGTCTGTGGTTGATGTCACTAGGGACAGAGGGCAGGGGTGTGTGGGAGGCAGTGTCCTAGGGAGGCCAGTTCTTATGGTGGCCTGGCTCACAGCCCCTGCTTCCTGAGGCCCCACCCCTTCTTCCTGTGCAGGGCTGGTTTGGTCAAGGTTTGGGAATGATTGAAGTGCGGCTCATCCATGGACTGCCTGATGACCTCTGACTTTGGTGACTGGGCTTGAAAAGAGGGACTTGAGTGTGGGGTTTTGTGGATTAGAAATCAGATAGGATTTTCCTGTTAGCCTTGTTGGTATGGGAGCTGGGAGGAGGCCTGACAAGCTGAAGTTCGGGATGATCAGGGAAAGTCTGTGGGTGGAGAGAGTAGGTGAGGACTCTAGAGGGGGCAGAAATAAGATGCCATGGAGAAAGAGAGAGAGACAGGCACAGACAAAGAGAGTGAGAATATGATTCCCAGTGGCAATCTGCATGTGTCTTTATATAAACAGTTTTCTTTTTCTTCAGCTAGCTAGAATGGGGCTCTTTTCTTGTGAACACAGAACACCTGCATAGGAAGAGGGAGCCAGAAAGAAAGAGGTCGTAAGTGTATTTCAGACAGAAGATCAAGTGTGTTTAAATGTGGAGCCTTTCTGCTTTGCTCACCACCCTCTCACCTACCCACATACACAGTCTCTCTTTCACTTAATGGATTAAAAAAAGAGAACTTTAATTAAGAGGTAAAATTCTAAGACACATCCAGAAAATTGATGTTTCATGAATTAGGAAGTTGAGGAAAGGTCCTCTGGTTTCAGGACCCAGAAGAGTTTAGTAAGAAAAAGAGAACTGAGAGAGGGATAGAATGATTAATTGATCAAGTTGGGGTGGGAGCCATAGGTGGGACCAGGGTTTCTCAACCTTGGCAGGGAATTCCTCATTGTGGGGGCTCTCTTGTGCATTGTAGGCTTTTTAGCAGCATCCCTGGCTTCTACCCACTAAACTCAAGTAGCATTCCGCAGTTGTGACAACTAGAAATGTCTCCAGACATTGCCAAATATCCCCTAGGGGTAAAATCAGCTCAGTTGAGAACTACTGGGTTAGACAAAAGGACATCCTTATTTCCTTTCTTGAATGAGTTTTTTCCATTTCTATTGTACGTACTGTTTGTGAAATGCCGTGGAAGCTACAGAAATGAATAAGGCACAGTCCCTAACCTGTATGACATTACAGAATACTGGAAAATATTCGATGTGAGACCAGCTTATCAAATACAGTTAGAGAATCCCTTTTGCTTGGCTTTGAAGATCAGCAAAGATATCCATCTGAAATGAGTAAAGCGCATGCTAATTCAAAGTATATGAAGACAATGGTAGATGCTGTAATAAGCCACAGAATATCAATAGTTTAACACAGTAGAAGTTTGTTTCTTGTGCATGTAACATTGTTCCTGGCTGGTCAACAACTTTCCTCCATGTGATGGTTCAGGGACCCAGGCTTATGCCATATTGTGGCTCTTTCCACCACCCAGATCGCATCGTTTCCAATAAGCAGAAGAAAGAGAAAGGACAAGGCATGCCCTCTTTAAATAGCCTTTGCCTGGATGTAATTTCATTTATGCTCACCTTCCACTGGTAGAAGTTAGACTCCTGATGATTTCCAGTCAAGGAGAATGAATCAATATCAAATTGCTCATCTAGGCCACACTCTATGACACTCTCTGGTCATGAAAACTGATCAGGAGCCTATTCATGTAGAGTGTCTTCTTCAGTAGTGGTGAGAGTTTTGCATAGAGTCCTCCTCTCTGGACAGTTTGGGGTGGAGCTGGGTTAGGAACCCAGATCTCCATGTCCAGCAGTTTGTCTACTCTTTGAATTTCTTTTTCTCTTTTCTACCAGGCTTGGAGATATGGATTGTGCCAAATGAATTCCTATAACCCCAGTGCCCAGCACAGTGTTGGGCACATAAATGGCATTCAGTAAATGTTTGCAGAGGGGATGAATGGATGAGAAATATTGCTGAAACAAGACCACTAATTCAAAAGGATATATGTACCCCTATGTTCATTGCAGCATTACTAGTAATAGCCAAGATATGGAAACAACCTGATGTCCACTGATAGATGAATAAATAAAGAAAATGCTTTATATATGCATATTTGGCAATATTATTCAGCAATAAAAAAGAATGGAATCTTGCCACTTTTGACAACATGGATGGACCTGGAAGGTGTCATGCTAAGTGAAATAAGTCAGACAGAGGAAGACAAATACCATATGATCTCACATATATGTGAATATTTAAAAAGTAAGTGAATAAACAGAACAGAAACTGACTCACAGATACAGAGAACAAGCTGATGACTACCAAGAGGAGAGGGGAGAGGAGATAGAAATAAAAATTACTTCAAAATAAAGGTTAAAAAGCTGTTAACTAAACAAACAAACAAACAAAAAGGAAATATTGTCCACACCTTGAGATGCGTGCACTCAAGGAGGGTTTTACTTTTTAGTTTGCAAATTGCAACACAGGTGCTTACAGAGCTGTACCCCCGGCTGTACTCCCAGCTGTACTCTGCTGTTACAAGCATCAGGGCAGGACAAAGCCCAAGTACTGCATTGAGGGTGATCAAAGTTTTCTGTATTAGCCAGGGAAATAAGTGACAGAAGTCTAACTCAGAGAGCTTTAAGCCACACATTTATTTTATTGTGTAAGGAAAAAGTTTAGGGTACCTGGCTTCATCAGGAACCTTTTTCTCTTCATTTCTTGACTCCTCTGTGTCAGACTCACTCTTTGGCAGACTCTCCTCACTCTCTTCAGTGATGACAAAGATGTCACCAGCAGTGACAGACATTTATCCTTCAACTCAGCTACCTCAAAGTAAAGGGCTCTAGAAAATGTCCCAGGGTTGAGTTTCATTGGCCAGTCTGGTATCATGTGCCCATTGTTGCACCAATCACCATATCCTGCCTCTCATTAGCCAGACCAGGTCAAGTGTGCACTATTAGAACAAGGGGTACCCAATCCATAGGGATAGAGGGGGAGGGAGGGCAGTTCTGGGAAAACCTGGAATGCTGTTACAAAAAGATGGGGAGAGTGGTGCTGGATGGGCAAAGATACCCAATGTCCACTATATTTTTAATGTTCTTATGTAGTGGATCTCTGTATATTTGTTCCTAAGACTCATTAACATTCCTCTGGTAACTGTATCCAATTAACTTCTGCTAAGCCCCTTCCCTTGCTGTGGCCTCTGAAGTTCTCCTGAAGATTCTTTCCCTAGTTCAGAAACAGAATATATAGTTAACACTGGGGCCATTGACACCATTATATTCCCCTGATTTCAATGAACCATTTAGAAATGGTTACCTGGCTTTACCTGGCTCAGGAAGAGCCAATAAGATGAAATCAGTTTTTAGTTCAAACTTGAGTGAAGGATATTATTTTTTTAAAAACTAACTTCTTACATGAAAAACTTCTAACACACACAAAAATACCCACCATCCAGCTTCAGCATTTATCAACTCTTGGGCAGTCTTGTTTCATTACAGCACCACTCACAGTGGATTATTTTGGACCAAATTCCCAAATCATGTCATTTCATCTCTATATTTTTTAGCATGTGCCTCTAAAGATAAGAGCTCTTGGGGGAAAAGACTTGGTATTTCCTATTGGAAAGGAATTTGAGAAGATAAAAGGGATAAAGTTTCTGCTGTCATCTTGCTTCCTTGTGGGGCCAGCAATTGGAGCCAATTAGATGATGGCAAAGCAGCAAGAAGGAGAAACTAAGTCCTGACGACAAATGCGGGGCTCTGAATTCAGCTGTGCATGAAGTAATAAACTTTACCACTTTCTTTTCCAAGTTAGCTGAGCCAGAATAATCTTTTTATACTATGTTGTTGGCACACTGCCTGTATCCTCTTGGCCCACCCTGAAGGTCACTTGAAGCTTAAGTGGACAGTTCTCAACACAATGATGGCTTCTCAGCCTAAGCCTGGGTATCTCTCTGCCTGAGGGCTTTCTCTGGCCATAGGACTGTGCTTGGTTTTTGCAAATGGCAGACCAGAAGTGGAAAGAAATAAATACTCCCCAGAGCTACCCTCAGCCGTGAGGGACAGAAATTGGTGTATAAATATCCCAGCTTCCTTGTGGCTCACTGAGAAAACATTGAGGCATGTATTGATACTGGACTGAGTGTCAGAGGCCCCTTGTGGGATTAAGGCCCAGTTGCCCCCAGCAGTAACCCTTCCATCAGTGCACCTGTGACTGGCTTTCTGTCTCACTTTTCTATTCCCTCACTATGCTTCCTGTGATCACCCCCCAACTAGACCATGTGCCCCACTTTCTTGTCTCAGGATCTCCTCTAGTGAAAGCCTAATTTGAGACATTCCCCTTTTTCCCAGTCCTTCTCAAAAAAAAAAAATTCTAAGTAAATATGCTCTATATTTCCCACCCCCAATATCTGCATGGAATAGGAAATAATGGATAGTTCTGGGAAACTGTGACCCCCCCCCAAAATCCCAGTATTCACTCTCTTTTCAACTTGAGGATCCAGTTGCAGAACCCAGTCAGGTCTCAGGAATACATGGTATGCAGTAAATTTCACCTACAGCACAATAAAATCCAGGTGCTATGGACTTGGGCACAGTTCACAGCCTGTAAGCAACATGGACCCACCAACAGCCTCACCTGGTGGATCAGATGAGAATGTGCATGTGGAGGGATGCTTTCTCTGCTCATCCTCGTCCAGATGAATTTCTCTTTGTATCTGAGACAAGGAGGGGTGTGGAACAACAAGGAGAGCTGCTGTCTCAGTAGGGACATTTTAAAGTGTTTTTTCTACTATCTACAAACGAAAACACCTATGCAAACAAACGCTAAGTTGTGATGAAACAAGTAGCTTCATTAAGGGCCCTGTCAGTGTTTCACTAATCTGGAGACCAGTTATCCAGCATTGTGAACCTTTAAGGAAATCACACAGTAAACTGAGAAATAAATCTTAGAACACCCAAAACAAAATCTCGAAATCTGTGTGCTTTACTCAAAGGAGCCTCTTCTTAGACTCTCACTCACGGCTAGATTACTGTTACTTTGCACACAGTGCCACCACCGGAGTGGAAGCACCACAGTTAGGCAGGAAGGAAACACCTAGGGCAAGCTCAGGAATTAAAGGAGCCAGGCAACAATTGTGAAGGAGTGAGAAAAGGCCAGTCAGCTGAGCAGTGCTCCGGGGGAATGTGGGTCCAATGTTGTCAGTTCTTCCAGTTTTCCAGGAAATACTGGATGTTGGAATTTTTAAGTGAAATGAACTTACTATTATATCAAAAAACATTTACACAAAACAGTTTTAAAAACAATGTGCAGATCTGACACGCTGGAGGCCTGACGTTGCCCCATTAGCTGAGGTGTGGATTCTCCGTTTTGCCACTGTTGCTTTTCCCTGGCTCTCGTGGAACACTTTATTTTGTGATTCCTTGGTCAGATAACTAGATATTTGAGCACAGATCTGGGCTTCATTTAGGAAATCCTTGTTGGAGAAGTCAATGGGTGCGTAATCATTTGCAGAAGTCACTCTTATGTGGGCTGAGTGGGCAGTATTCTTAGCTTCCAAAACAAACTAGCTGTGCATATCCTGGGATCCAACGTCCCTGCTGCCTGGGGACTGCGGGGACACAGAAGATACATCTTCCTCTTCCCTCTCATGTGTTTACACCATCGGCTTTCAAAGGTTAAGGTTCCTCTGTGGGTGACTGGCCTGCAGCGTTCCCTCTGCTTTGCTCGATTCTGTTAATTTCATCCAGACTGGAACCTCTGAGTCTGGAGTTCTGGCCGTGCACACTCATACCCTGTTGAGTAGATTGACATAACCCCTCAGCTCTCTCAAGGGCCCAAGCAGGTTCTCCTATGGGGCTTTCCCAAGAGTGTATTTCAGCTTCGGCATCGCAGAGCACAGTGAGGTTAAGTCCTGTTGTGTGGATTTATGAACTATTGAATCAATACTCTTTTTTCTTCAGATGCTTTTCTCAAGACCCTCCTCCTCAAGATCATGAGATGGTTTTTAAAAAAATTTGAAAGTAATATGCATTGTATTTGTTTTATTTTTATCTTATCCCAAGAGTGTTATGTACCCATTTTTTATAAAAAAATAAAATTTAAATTATTAATAATTCTGTCATACATATTAAATACAAATAGCATTTTTTCCTTCTATTTTCTTTTATATATGTGTGTATTGGTGTGTGTATATGTTTTAGTCCATTGAAGTTGCTAACAGATAAACCATAAACTTGGGTGGTTTATTTAAAAAAACATTAATTTACCACAGTGCTGGAGTCTGGGAAGTCCAGGATCATGCACTGGCAGATTAAGTGTCTGGTAAAGGCCTGCCTCCTCATTGATGGTCAATGTACCCTCACAAGGAGAAACCAGGGAACTCTGGTCTCTTCTTATAAGGACACCGATCCTACTCATGGAAGCTCCACTCTCATGACTTAATCACCTCCCAAAGGCCCCACCTCCTAATACCAGTGACCATATCAATGCAGGAATTTCAGGTGGGCACAACATACAGTCCACAGCAGTGTGTATGTATGTGTGTGTATTGCCTTTTGATATATTTTTAGATTTGATCTGCTAAATATTTTGTGGGACATTTTTGCATCTGTGTTTATGAGATATTGGTCTATAGTTTTCCTATGATGGCTTTATCTGGCTTTGGAATCAAGGTAATATTAGCTTCATAAATTGAGTTGGGAAGTGTTTCTTTCTTCTCTGGTATATGAAATAATTTGTGTAGCATTTTTATCCCTTTAAATATTTGATAGCTGTAAGACAGGTAGGGTTGTGGTTTCCTTTGTGAGAAGATTTTGAAATGTGAATTTAATTTCTTTAATTGCTATAGGACTGGTCAGGCTTTTTATTTCTCCTTGGAAGAGTTTTGGTAACTTGCATCTGTGATATCATGATCTATAATAAGAAATATATACTTGGTCTTTGAATCCAATTTTGGCACAGAGGTCTTAATACCCTTGGAATTTCCTAAGTGTTGAGAGTGATAAAAGTGTCTTTTGTTATGATAATGAGTGACTTTTGAAAGCATCTAGAGATGTAGGGGCTTGTTGCCACTGCAGCAAAGCATGTAATTAGAGGGTTGGTGCTTTCAGTCCTACCCCCATGTACAACCTCTAGGGAGGGGAGATGGGCTGGCAGTTGAACCAGTCATCACTGGCTAATGATTTAACCAGTGGCTTCTGTAATGAAGTCCTCTTAAAAATCCACAAGGATGGGGTTCAAAGAGCTTCTGGGTTGGTGAACATGTGGAGATGCGAGGAGAGTGGTGTGCCTGGGGAGAACATGGCAGCTCCATGCCCCTCCCCACACCTTGCCTTATGCATCTCTTCATCCTACTGCTGGTACATCTTTAATAACCATTGTAATAGACTGATAATCTAATAATTAAAATGATTCTCTGAGTTTTGTGAGCCACTCTGACAAATTAATTGAATCCGAGGTGGGGAAACAGTCTGTAAGACTGAACACTTTATCTATGGAATCTGATGTTATCTCCAGGTAGATAATCTCAGAATTGGGTTAAATTCAATTCAAGTTGAATTGCTTGTTGGTATAGGGTAGCTTTCACCTCCCATCGAAATTTCTTGACTTATCAACAAATTTATCCATTTCGTTTAGGTTGTCAAAATATTCTGAATTGTTCATAATGTTCCATTATTATCCCTTTAATATCTGAAGGGTCTGTAGTAATGCCTCTATTTTATTTGTGCAAAATGTGTTG
>PVIA01013867.1:0-29746 GCA_004024845.1 Tonatia bakeri
GGTGGGGTATGGGAGTGATGCTCCAGCTCCCTGGGGGCCATCCCTGTGGAGGGGACACGTCTGTCTCTGGGGGCTGCTATATATCATGGGCTTGATGAAGCTGGACCTCCAGAAAGGTCGGGGGTGGCGGCCAGGGGCTGGGGGAGGAGGGGTGCACGGCCGGGAGTGTGGTTCTTCTGCTCCCCTCCCTGAGGCGTTGGGGTCCCCACTAGGCCCAGAGTAGGAGGGGCTTGCAGTGGCCGCGAGCCCTGCACGCTGCAGTTTTGCCTGGTGGGTGGGGTGAGAGCCGCCTCCAGCCTAAGCCTTGTGCCTTCGGGGTGGACGGAACCCCAGAGGAAGGAGGACCTGGCCGAGGCCGCGCAGCTAGACGCGAGGCATTTGTGTGCGTGCCTGTGTGTGCTTGAACGCGCCGCTGGAGCGTAACAGGCGCGCGCCGCACACGGCGGTGCAGCCGGCGACCAGATGGGGAAGCGGGGCGCGCCCCGCCCCCAGCAGGCCCTCGTGACGTCAGGACGCTGCTCCAGCGGCGCCGGGGGCTTTGCCTGTTTGGGGACTCTGAGAACGGAGCTGTATGGCAGTGTTCTCTGCGGGTGCCCTGCCCTCTTGGGTATCCCGTCGCCGAGGTTCGCGGTCTCGGGTGGGGTTGGCATCGTTGTCACTGCTGCGCGGCGTTCTGTGGTGAGAACACGCCACGGCGCAGGGTCGCCGCTCCTGTCGGGGGCGCTTGGGGAGTCCCCGTGGGGCGTCTGTGAGTGCTGCTGCTGTGTGCGTTCTGGTGCGAGTCAGGCAGGCACGTGCAGACGTGTCTGCCGGGTGCCCCGGGAGTGGGGTCGCCCGGGCTCCTGTTGGAAGCGAGATGCCGGCAACATGGAACGGGCAAGAGGGGGTCCCTGAGAACCCGGGAGAACTGATCCTGATTCGCTGCATATCCCAGTTCTCACGGACTTCCAGTTTCTTTCACGACCTTGGATTAAGTTGATTTGCTTGGAGAGACACAAAGCAGGGACTTACTTGGAAGAGCCCCAAGTTTATCTTGTGGGTTTGAAGTCTTGGTCCTGCAAGGGACACCCCATCCCCTGCCTGGGGGGCCGCTCTGGCCCGAACCTTGGAGCCCAGCAGGGAGGATAGGGGTTGGGGGCTGGGGGCTGGGGGCTGGTGTGCAGGCGCCTGGGCAGGGATTCAGAGAGCATGGTCGCGGGGTCTATTTAAGGAGCCTGTGCTCAGCCCCAGGGCAAACTCGGGAGACAGAAACCCACATTTAGAAGACAAATCCTTGCATTGGTCAGCGAAACCTTCTGAGCACAGGTGGAGAACCTCACTCTCCTGCCTGTCGAGGCTGAGGGCAGTGGGGTCCCGCGGGGAGGCGCAGATGGCCGCAAGGACGGGGCCGGGAGGAGCAGCGGCATCTGGAAGGAGACGAGACCCCACCACAGCCTCTGTGGACCGAGGCCTCCCCGGGCAGGGTCCGGGTTCACCCGTGGGCGGTTTGTGCTTCGTGGCAGATGCACTCTGTATTCTGCACGCTTGTCTCAAGACGCGGGGAGGAGGAGGCTGCGGGGAGACGCATAACTCGGAGGAGGGCTAACCCAATTCTGTCTCGCAGCCGCGGTGGCCGGCTGGGGCCTCGGGGGTGGGTTCCGTGCGTGCTTCCTCTCCACCCCCATCCCTCCCCGCTGCCTCTTCCTCCGATGCCCTTCCCTGTCCTGGGGAGGACTCGCCTCCCCCTGCGACAGGGGATGTGAGACCGGGGAGGTGACGAGTCTGAGGTCCCCTTCCGGTGCTGCTGGGCCCCCCCCGCCGGCACATGAGGCTGTCCCCGCTCCCTGTCTTGTCGTGGAGAAGTAGAGGTCCCAGGCTGTGTCTGGGGGTGGGGGACACAGGTCCGCAGGCCGCAGGTCCTTGGTTCCGCCGCACGTGCTGCCCTGAGTTTCTGCTGGGGCAGACCTCCGGCCCGGCCTGGCTTGCTCGGTGGCTGCCCCTGACCCTGAGCCTCTGCAGCAAAGGGCTCTGGGGCACCTCCTCTTGAGGCTGGCAATGGAGGGGCATGCCCGGGCCCTGTCCCTGTGTCCCCCGCTGTCAGGAGCCTGGAGCCCCCGTGGCCTCAGCTGGGTTCCGAGGTGGCCCTGTGCCAAGACAAAGGTGCTCACACCTCCAGCTGCAGAGACAGCCCCACGTCAGGTGCAGGAGGTCTGTCTGTCTGCTTCAGTGCCGGCCCTTCAGCCTCCAGGACGCAGGGGCAGAGGGGGGGTGGGGACAAGAGAGGTGGACAGGGGGGACGGGAGAGACAGAGAAGCAGGGCACACGTCTGGGGAGGGCGGGGCCTCGGTGGGCAGGACACACCCCCGTCTGTCAGTGGGAGGAGCCCTTTGTATCTCTGGTGCCCCAGCGTGCTTTGTTTACATGAAATGTGGAGGGAACACGGGTGCTATCCGACCAGCCTGGGGCCTCACGTTAAGTGCCTTCCGTTTAGCCAGCACCAAGAACAGAGAGGTGACCCCGGGCAAGCCAAGTCAGGAGCGTGCTCTACCGACAGCCTCGGCTGGTGGTGGCACCCGGGGCGCGGCACACGGGGAAGGCGGCGAGACTGGCTGTGTAAAGCCAGCTTCCCTCCCAGGGACCCACCCCTGCCTTATCCTGGGCAGAAAATTCAGGGGGTTGCCTGCTGAGGTCAGAAGCTTCTGGAGTCTTGCGCCCCCTGCCAATGAGGGGAGTGGCCCCTGGTCCCCGAAGCTGGGGAGGCAGCTGGGGTCTGGGTCCAGGCCCATCGAGGCGGCCTTGCAGACGCATCTGTGGGCGAGGGGCCCTGTCTCCTCAGCCCACCCTCAGCCTCCACCTTCCAGAGCCACTCCTGTTGACGTTTTGAGGACCTGGCTTCCTCCAGTGCCAGGCAGTCCAGAACCCCGGGCACCTCTGAGGGACTCTCAGGAATTAGGGTCCCTGGTCACCTCTTGCTCTGGTCTGCTTCTGTTGAATTACCCTGCTCGGCGTCTCCCTTCCTGCCCCCTCGGTCTGACACTGACGGAGAGGGAAGGGCAGGTTCTCCCCCATAGCACCCCTGCCATGCAGAGGTGGGGCAGTGGGCAGGGCTCGCATCCCAGCTCAGCACCGCGAACACATGAAAACCCCCTCTTGCGTCCTCGCTTTTCAGAGACCCCTGGTCGTCCCCACCCTGTCAGGCCCTCCAGCCGCCCGGCCACCTGTCCCTGTGCCTCGTTCCCTCTCCTGGTCTCCCAGGCCACCCTGGTCTTCCTGTCTTCTCTCTGCCTCACCACTCCGGGCAGCCGGCTCCGGCGAGCTCTGTTCCTTGGGGGACCCCGCCAGCCCCTCAGGAACAGTCTTGTCCTGCCCCATCTCATGACCTCTGCAGGCAGTCAGGGAAGACGCAGGCCTGCAGAGCCCAGCCCCCCATTTTACAGGAGGGGAAACTGAGGCCCAGGGAGGCAAGTGACATGCCCATCCTATGGGTGCCCATTGTCTCCAACACCCAGCCTCACCCTCTGTCAGTCTGTGTGTCTGTGTGTCTGCCTGTCTGTCTCCCTTTCCTCATCTCTCCCACCCCTGGCTCCTCCCCCCACTCACACCCGTTCTTGCTTCGGAGCCAGGACCCCGGCCCTTTAAGGAGACGGCAGCACCTCCCTGCTCTGGGTTGGTGCCTGCGAGGGGGCCTCCTTCTGACCGCAGCGGGCTCAGCGGGCAAGGGACCCAGCCAGGAGGTGACTGGGTATGCAAACCGGTGCTGTCTGCTGGGTTGGGCCCAGAACTAGGGGATGTGGGGGCAAGCAAAGCAGAAGTGTCCCAGGGAGCCCTGTGAGGGGGAGCCTCCCTGTGATCCCTCTGCTCAGCCCAGTCCCAACCTTGGGGCAGAGGAGACCAGCCCCTCCGACCCCCCTTCCCCCTCATCTCTGCCTCCTGCCCCCTCCTCACATGGCAGCACTGAGCCGCAGGTGGGGTCTGGTGTGTTGCCTCGCATGGGGACGCTGAACTGGAGAGTGTTTCCGTGACTCTCCCTCGGCCACAAAAGGTGGGGGGTGCAGCAGAGGCAGGTGAGAGCCCAGGGGTCCATCTCCCCGCCCCTCCCAGCCTGCTGGGCCCCACCCTTCACCCAGTCGCAGCCACAGTTGGTGTCATGCCCCCGGGCCCTCTCCGTTCCCACGCCCACCTGTGGGCTGCCCTGCCCCCCCACCATAGTCCCAGAGCTCGGTGGTCCTGGGAGCCACCCTGAAGTGGTGACTGGAGGGAGATGGTGTCCCACGGCCCAGCTCCCTCGCTCCACACCCCCCCTCCCCCAGGACGTTAACTCAGGTCCTCTACCTGCCGGTTTCCCAGCTTGGTGACACCCCCCTCGGGGTGGGGGGCTGTCTCCCCTGCCCTGTGTTACTTCTCCTGTCCCCAGCTGGGCTGTCTTTTGCCACCCAAATGAATGACTTGTTTTGGGCTCTGCTTCTGAGGAGCCCAACCTCAGGTGCCCCCTGCCCCTCCCTGGAAGCCCCGGAAACACTGGTGGGCGGGGAGGGGAGGGGTCCGTGGACTCAGCTCATTTGTTTTGGGAGATTCAGTGCCCAGTCCTTGGGGCTTTCGGGGACCGAGCTGGGGGCAGTGCTGGAAACTGAGCACCCGGGCCCGTTTGGGGGGGCTGCGTAAACCCTTCCCGGGACGTCAGAGGTGTGTTCGGCGCAGATGACAGAACAGTTAGAAAGGAAACCATGGAGTGTCTCCGGCTGGTTAATGGGGCCTGGGGTGAAGCACCTCGTTTTCATTTCATTTCATTCTTCACAAGGCCCCCCCCCCTGCCCGTCAGCCCTGGTGCTGGTCTCTGGGAGCCGGAAGACCAGCTCGACCAGAGTTGGGGCAAATTCAAGGTGGTCTGGGATGGGGGTGGGCTCGAGCCTGGCAGGAGAACAGGGCCCGGGACCCCTCGGACACGGGCCTGCAGCCTCCCCCCTGTGTGTGTGAGCCAGGTGGGGAGCAAGCAGTGCGGGGTCCGGGGCCCCACACCTTAGAGATTCGAGCACACAGATTGAGAGCAGGGCCTGAGAGTCTGGATTTTAACAGTCTGCGCAGGCGATTCGGGGCCGGGTGAGTGGTTGACCGGTTTTAGAGCCTGGTCCAGGAGTTCTGTCTGGAGTTTGGTGGAAAGGGGCTTTGAGGCCCCTGCCCCACTCCTGGGCCTTCTGTGTCAGCTCGCAGACCTGGGAGTACATCTCAAGCTTGGTTTCATAGGCCGCCAAACGGAAGCCCAGCAAGGTTAAATAAAGGGCCGTCCCGGGGCGCACCGCCAGGAGGGAGAGGGCGGGCTCTCTGCTGTTCCACCCTCTCCCGACCCCTTTTCCTCTTCCTGGGAAGACAGGAGTGGGCTGGGGCCTGAGCCACCCTGGCCTGGAGACCAGGCGGCCTCCGGGCTGCTGGGGCCTCGCCTGACCGTGGCCCCGCTCTGCCCGCAGTGACGGCGGGGCTGGAGTCCCGAGGCGTCCTCCGCAAGATGAGCGACCTGCTGGAGCTGACGCTGAAACGCATGGACGCGCTGGCCCGGCTGGAGAACCGCAGCGAGCCGCGCCGGGCCGCCGACCACGGGCACTTCTCCCTGGACAGGTAAGGGGCACGGCGCGGGGGAGGGGCGGCCCCCGGGTGCGGCTCTCCTGGGGCCGAGAGAGAGAGAGAGAGAGAGAGAGAGAGAGAGAGAGAGAGAGTGTGTGTGTGTGTGTGTGTGTGTGTGTGTGTGTGTGGTCATCCCGTCCGTCCCGGGGGTGGAGAAAACGGCCAGAGTGCAGAGAGCCGCAGGGTAACTGGAGCTAGACCGCTGTTCTGCCCCCAGGGTCAGAGCTATTAACACCCTGTTGCTGTGTCACTGTGGCCTGTCTGCCTCTCTTCCTTTTTAATAACACGTCACGGGTGAAAGCTGAAGGGTCCTCACCTGCTTCCCCCCGGAGACAAGTGCCTTCCTGACACATGTCGCCCATTCTAGGCCTTTTCACACGTGCGTCTTGCACACCTACGTGTTGTTAGTGCTCAGTGTGTGGTTTCCACACGTCCTCCACGGGTGGCATCGTGGCAGCTGGGAGCTCTGCCCATTCCGAGGGGCACACGTGGACGTCCACACAGATTGTGATGGCCATCTGTGCACCAGTGGACTGTGCCGTCTTTGCCAAAAAGGGTTTTTTAGGTTTATTCGTTTGAAGCTTCCCCCTCTGAGGCCAGAGTGCGTGGAGATCCCCCAAGTTTGCATTGCTGTCCCATACGCCTCAGTGGCATGCCCAGGAACCCTGTGGGCACACCCGAATTGTGTCGTCAGTATGTCCGTGGTCTCCGGGCCCCAGAGAACAGAGCAGGGTGTCCCGACTGGGAGTCCCGGCCTCCCTACCCCCTCACCGATGTTGCTGCGTCAGGGGGCGCTTGGGCCCCGCTGTCCCTGAGAGACCTTTTGGGTACTGGGGTCCTATGTGAGGTGGGTTTGCTCCGTGTGTTCTGGCTGCTGAGGAATTAGTTGGAAACCCACACTTCGACACCATTTAGCAAAAGCCATACCTCCGCCAGTGTGGTTTGCTGAAAGGGTTCTCCTGCTGAATAATGTGTTTGAGATCCACACTTGGAGACAGTTTGCCGGAAAGCTCTATCTCCGCCAGTGCGGGTGATACGGGAGCCAAGCCCCAGACGTTTCCGGAGGAAGAGGCTGCCACTCCGGAGGGGAAGGCGGCAGGCTTGAGGGGCGAGGGAGCTTCCTGGGGGGGCTTGTCTCGGGCAGATCTCACCCGCCCGCCGGAATGGTGGAGGGTCTCGGGGGGCCTCCACTGGCGTCAGTCACGTGCACCGTCCAGATGGTCTCGGCGGGACAGTGCTGTCCCGCCCCCCGGCTGCGTCCCGCAGGCAGCCCCCAGTGTGGGAACGGCAGGCAGACGGGTCGAGCCTTCCAAGGGCGGGGGGTGGGGTGAGGCCCCGGCCCAGCTCTCAGGCCGGCCCTGGCCTTGTCCCTGATGACCTCCTTCAACAAGGGGGAGACTGAGGCCCAGAGGAGTGCGGGAAGCCGCTCCCAGGTGCAGGCTGTGAAGGGGGGCCTGGCTGGGCCCCGGCCAGCTGGCTGCAGAGCCCACCTGCCCAACCACGTGCTCAGCAAGTGTGCAGCTCCGGTGGGTTCGCTCCCAACCCTTTGGCAAGACTTTCTATAGCAGTTAATGCGCCACCCGGGAAGGAAGCCCTTTGTTCCACTTTGCTCTGGTGTTGTGGGGTTTTTTTTGGTTTGGAAAATGTAGCCACTAACATGACAGCCAGCAGCCCAGGGTCCTACGTGTTACAGGAACGGGTTGCCCAGCACAGTGCTGGCTCCTGGTAGGGGCTCAGTGCCCATGGGAAACGGGGCCCCTGGTGGGCTCCACGGCCGTGTGCTGGGTCCCCGCTCGACGCTGCCCCACCCTCCAGGGCCCGGGCATCTGACCGAGCGAACTAAACAGATCCCTTCACGGAAGACGTACTGGACCTACTAAGCGCAGGGCACCACTACCGGTGCTGGGGATGCAGCGACGCTCGGTGTCCTTGTTCCTGTGGGGAGACAGCAGGAGCTGAGAGGAAGAAACCAGTGAGGTGATGTCGGACCCTGACCCCCGCTCTGAAGGGTCAGGGGGTGCCTAGGAAAGGGCTGTTCACACAGGGGGTCTGGAAAGGCCCTTCTGAGTTGGGGATATCAGAGCTCGATTCGGAAGGGGGGCGAGGAGGCAGCCACGGGAGCAGGGAGTTGAGGGAGAGCAGCGAATGCGGGCACCCTGGGGTGGGACCCCGGTTGGCATGTTAGAGTTAAAGGACCAGCGTCCGGGCCGGCCCGGCAGACTGGGGGGCGGGTGATGGCAGCCCCGCTGGGCCCCGTTGGGACACTATTTTCAGAGCTGCAGGAGGGTGTGGGAGGGCTCAAAGCCAGGGACTGACGGGATCTGCCTGCTTTGTTTTAAGAGATCCCGACCGCTACGTGAGGAATGGCTCGAGGACTCGGGGAGGGAGGCGGAGGGGCCAGTGGCAGCCACAGGAGACAGCAGTGAAGGTCTCGGACTCCCCTGGAATTTCCCCCCGGGGACACGAGGCCACTTTCTTCTCTGTGTTCATGGGCCGATTTGCTCTGATGCTGCTGCTGTCCCCTGGGACCCAGCCTCTTGCCCCCCTCTCGTCCCTCCCACTCCCCTGTCTGCCCCCAGCTGTGTGGCCACCTCTCCGGGCTGCTGATCCAGCCCTGCCCACAGATGTGTTCCCCGGGGTGAGGGCAGAGGACCCAGCCGGCTCCCTGCCGGGCGTCCTGCTGTGGGCAGAGCACGAGGGTCAGGTGTCCCGGGGCTCCGGGCGCTGTTGCCGGGGCGTTGCACGCGTCTCCGATTTCTCCCCATTCCGGCCAGTCCCTGTCCCGCCCTCCCCTGCCCTTCCTCTCCTCCGGGGCAGCACACGCCACCTCCCAGCCGGACCAGCGGGACTGTCAAGCCCAGAGGCAGGACTGTGCTGCCACTCTGGTCTCAGCGATGGAAGTGGGGGGTGCGTCCGGGGCCCTGGGTGCTGCTTGCTCACCCCTCCCCGCGTGGTTGCCGTGTGCCACCTCTGGGGCTCCGGGCACCCTGGGCACCGGCAGCAGTGGGTGCTGCATCGTGAACACGGACACGGTCACACCCATGACCTGGTCACTGAGCCCTGGGGACCCGCCTCAGGGAAAGAACCTTAGCTTCAGAAACGGTTGTGGTCACTGTGGCCTCTGTGGCCTCTTTAGTGGTGTTAGCAAGTTCCAGCGGCAGTTTCCGGGCCCGCCGGCGAGGAAGCGCTTAGACACGCCGCCTCCGCACGGGGCTCAGGCCGCCGTCGGGAAGTGTGTGGACGGGGAAACACGAGGATTTTCACGGTCGGGGGGAAAATGGGGAAAAAGCAGGTATTTGATTATAAATACAGTTGGACTGCACAGCGAGTAAAACCCAGTAAAAATAAAATACTGCAGAAAGATGGCAGAAAGGAGATATACATCAAAATTCTTGTCTGTGTGTCATGAGATGAGGGGCTTTCTCCTCCCCATAAAAATTCGTTTTAAAAAGCAGCTTTATTTAAAAGCTCAGAAATGCGTCTAGACACCCCAGCTTTGGGGGCTGCAGGGCCTGGAAGTGCAGTTTCCCTGGGGCCGTGTGTGCCTCGGGGCTGGCGGCAGGGCGGGGCACCCTCTATCTGCTCAGACAACTTCGGGTTCAGTTTTAAAGGACACACCTCAATTCCCCCAACACAGGGCCGGCCCAGCCCCGGATGTGCCCCTCCTTAACGCGACAGCCTCGTGCTGAGCCACTGTCGGGGCGCTGGGCCACCTCCAGCGCTGGAGAGAAAGGCCAGGCTGCCAGGAGGGTGGGTGGCTGGGCGAAGTCGGCCCGTCTGTCCCCCAGGGTGGACGCCTGTCACATGTGACGGTGACCAGGATCGGGTCAAACGTCCCCGACAAAGACACGGGTCCGCCGCCCGTTCAGAAGACGGGCCTCAGACCAAACGAGGCGGAAACCCACGGCGAAAGGAGAGGACGGCGAGTCTGGGAAACAGGAGCTTGGGGAGTGCGGGCGGCGGGGTTGCTGTCGGCCTGAAAAATCGGAGGTGAAGGGACGTCGAACGGGACAGAGGACGTGGGAACAGCGCCGGCCTCAGTGATACTAGGAATCCCACTTTCAAGAGAGCAGTCGGACTCCTCAAGTTCCGTCAGTGGCGGGAACCTGTTGTCCAAGGCACCTGTTGTCCACCATCTACCCATCACCAGTATTTACACAGGCACCTTTGTTGGTGCTGTGGCCTGGGGAGGGGCTGGCAGATCCGCTGTCACCTGTTCAGAGTCCCCCGCCCCCAGCGTCAGCGGCGCTGGGTGGCGGGGCAGGGGGGCTGAGAAAGGAGCAGGAAGAGTGCAGGGAAGGCCGGACATGAGGGTGGGGGCTCCCCGTGTCCCGTGTGGTGGGTGTGAGGGAAGACAGACAGACAGACGGACCAGGGGGAACACACGTCCCGCCTGCAGCGCTCTGCTTCTGGCTGTGCCCGCCTGTGTCTCCTGGTCTGGGTGTCCGCAGGCCGCCAGGGCGGGCGTCTCTGTGTTTTTAAAGCAGAGCGCCCAGTTTCCTAATAAAATAACAACCCCCAGCCAGCACGCTGGCCAGCTGTGCAGAAATCGATGCCCTGTTAATTGAATGCAGCCCTCATAAATCATGGGAGGAACTCGAAATCCAGCCTCCTTCCCCGGGCGTCCTGGACTGCTCTCCCCCGGGCCAGGGGAGTGCAGGCCGGAATTGCTGATTGCCTTGAGGGGCCGGCAAGACAGGCCGGAGCCTCAGGGGGGCTCTTGGAGCCGGTGCTGGGAAGGGAAGCAGCCACTGGCCACAGGCAGGAGCCAGAGTTCCCTGCTCAGCCCTGGCCTCTGGCCCTGAGTTGGGAGCAGTGTCCTATGGCTGGAGGGGGGCCTGAGGTGTTAGCTGCCCCCAGATGCTGGCTAATCCAGGTCAGCCTTGGGGCCAGCCAGCTAGGTGTAGGGGAGCGACTGTGGTCCGTGGGATGCTCAGGCAAGGGATCTTTGAATACCAGGGATACTTAGACCACCCCCAGGCTGGCCTCGGGTGGGAGTGGGTGGCCCAGAGCCTGGCCTGGCCTTCTTTTACTTACTTAGTAAGAAGTGATGGTTGTGGTGGAATTTCTGGTGCTTAGTAGGTGTGCAGAAAATACCCAGGCCCGGGGCTCAGGTGCTGGGTACGTCTGACTACTCTGTGGAGGCAGAGGGACGGGCAAGGGCTGGTGCGGGGGGTGGGGGGGCCTGGTTTCATCTTCCCTGGGGCGGGGCTGGCAGGTGTGTGAGGCCCTGTCTAGTTCAGGGGTCCCGGGCTTTGGGCGTGCTCGCCCCTGAACCAGGCCGGTTCTCCAGGCCCCAGCACCCCCAAGGAGGGCAGTGTGAAGGGTGCAGCACACGGAGGGGGTGGTTCTGCCAGCAGGGCAGGTAAGAGCCCCCCAGGGGGGCACCTGTCAGCTCCCTTCCCATGGGGCAGGGGCTGCAATGACCTCCTCAGGAGGCTCCAGCCGAGCCCAGGCCGTCGCTCCCCTCTGGCCCCGCCCTCCCCCTCCGCCCAGGGCTGTTGGCAGATCCTTGTGTCCCTGTCTGTCCAATGTGGGATACTGTGGGCACCCCTGCTCCCCGACCGGCCCTGGGGCTTCCTTCCTGCAGCCCTGCCGGGAGCCCACCAGTTCACGCTCTTCTGCGTCGACCACCTTCTGCCATCCAGACGCACCCCCCAAAGATAAAAAAGGGAAGAAATGACAAGAAGCAATGAGCAGGGGGATGGAGGGCCCTCGGTTGTCTGCACCGGTGGCAGGCAGATGGGGGCGTGCTGGGCGGTGGGCGAAGGGCAGACGGCCCCCCCCCAGCCCCCCCACCTGGGCAGACAGAATTCCAGGTTTGCGCCCCGCTGACAGGCTCTGCACGGTTAGAACGGATGTTGCCAGGGAAACTCCTTCTGCCAGAACTTTTTCCGCCTTTACCATCTGCTGTTGGCTGCCCTCCCAGTGGAAACGGTGCCGGAGGGTCCCACCCCATGACGTCACTTCAAAGAGTGGGGAGGGCCTGCGGCCTTTTGCTCAGTCACGACCTTGGTCCTGCCGTCCTTCCGCCGGGCCCCCCTGCAGGCACAGATGCCTTCCGGGGGCACTGTCTCACTCCACCTGCTACGGGCACTGCCCATCCAGGACGTGCAGCTGGGTGACCTGAGACGACCCCGTTGTGCCCCAGGGCAGCCTTCCCTGACTGCTCCAGCTCGGGGTGCCAGGCTGCTCCCCGGCTGGAGGACACGGGACCTGGGCCCTTGTAGGGGCTGTGACCTCTGCACGTGTGTCCAGGTGTTTGTCTGGGAGGCCCAGCCCCTGTCCTCCCACCACACCTGTGGCTCGGCCTCCCCCCAGAGCGGCTTCTCCCACTCACCCCTCCGCAGCACGGCGGCCGTCTCAGCAGGAACCCCTGCCCTGCTGGAACCCGGTTTCCCACTTCATAGCCGTGTGACCCTGAGCAGGTAACTCGACCTTGCTGTGCCTTGGTTTCTGCGCCTGCGCGGTGGGGCCGTGACACAGGGTCATGAGTCGGGAGAGGAACTGGGGCGGGCACCTCAGGAGCTTGGCAAGGGAGCGCGCCAAGTGGCTGTTTTACTGTCGGCGTCATTCGTGGTGTTTTGCCCGTCCTCCCCTCAGTCCGGGACAAGCCCCACCTCCTGGGCCACCACAGGACTTCAGGGAGCTTCCTCTGGGGAAAATGTCAAACGTGGTCTGAGTTTCCTAGGGCTGCTGGGACAAAGCACCCCTCTCGGAGTGGGCCCCGCAGTTCCCAAGGCCGGGAGGCCGAGGTTGGGGGTCGCAGGGTGTCCGCAGGGCCACACTCCCCTCGAAGGCGTTGGGGAAGGCTCTGCTTCAGGCTCCTGTCCTGGCTCCTGGCAGCACAATGCCAGTCTCCCCCCGCCCCCCCTGGCCTGCTCCCCGTGCGCCCTGCTCCCCGTGTGCGGGTCTGCGTCCAGGTTCCCCTTTTCACGAGTCCACCAGTGCATGGGAACCGGGGCTCGCCCTGCTCCAGTGTGACCTCATGTTCGCGTCACTGATTCTATCGGAAATGGCCCTCTTTTCAAATAAGCTTGCTTAAAACTTAAAAAAAAAAAAAAGTTACTGATTTTAGAGAGAGGAAAGGAGAGAGGGACAAGGACAGCGATGTGAGAGAGAAACATGGATGGGTTGCCTCTCACACGTGCCCGGACCGGGGCTCAAACCCGCAACCCAGGCCTGTGCCCTGGCCGGGAATCGAACCCTCAGCCTTTCAGTGTGCAGGATGCAGCTCTCACCCACTGAGTCATCCAGCTGGGGCCAAGTAAGGCTACATTTTAAAGTGTCGGGGTTAGGATATATAAATTAGGAAGGCACAATTGAACCAATAGCAAAATTACAGTTTATGACTACGTTGCTAGAAAGACAAATATATTATTAACATTACATTTAAAGTAGGTCTTTGACCTTCACCTTGCCCCCGACTTTTAAAGCAATGGGAACACTCCCATGGACCCCTGAAAGCATTGCAGGTCCTGGTGCCGCACCCCCTGCGCCTGCTGGAGAAGTCGGTGCGGCTGCCACCCTGACCCCACGGTGACCCCACCACGGCGCGGGGCTGCCGTGGGCCCCGCCGGCAGGAGGCGGCCGCCCCGTCCACGCCCCGTTCTCCTCCTCCCGGGTCACAGACGTGCCGCAGTTTTCGGTCTCTTGGCGTCTCCTTTTATCATCGTTTAAAAAAAAGCTCCTCAGAGAGAGAAGCCTAATCGTGTATTATTTGCAAATAGAAAGCCTGTATATGTGCTAGGTCCAGCGTGCCGACAGGGACGCCGAGGTTCTGTTCCGACCGCGTTGAACTGGCTCAGCCGGACAGACGCCATCCGCGCTATATAAAGCCAGAACTCACTCACGCTCTGTTTGGTGCAGAAACGCTCGTCGTGTGAAAACTGCTGAATCCCCCCACACCTCCCCCACGAGTAAAGTTCCTGGCTCTGTGATTAGACTTACGACCCTTCCTCTCGGGGATGAGGTGACGGCAGTCAGGGAGGGGCCACGTCTCCGGCATTGACTGAGTGCCCACTGCGTGCCCAGCACTGTGCCTTCAGCCTGGTGTCTAATCCTCACAGCCACTCTGTGAGGCGGTTGAGATGCTTCGGATTTTGTAGGAGCCGACCCCCGAGTTCAGAGAGGTCAGGGAACTCGCCCGAGGTCACAGGTGTCCAGGGGAGTCAGGATTCACGTCCAGGACCTCTGACTCGGAGGCCCCTGTTCTTCCCAAGAAGTCTCTCAGTCATGTAGGGTCACTGACCAAGGCTGGAGAAGGGCAGGCCCGCTCCGCAGCCGCTGCCCCGGCGGTCCTTCATCTTCCACAAGAGGAGGACAGGCCAGAGGGAAGTTCGGGGGTGGTAGGGGAGGAGGAGGGGGGACCTGGACTTGCTTTCCGTGACAGGTTAAAAACCATTCCCTTTCACTTCTGCGGATGGTGATTTCGAGGACGTTCTGGGGCCCAGCGGGGACACGTTCTGAGGTTCCAGGTGGCTGGGGATTTGGGGGGTTGCTGTTCAACCCAACACAGAGATGGAGCCCTGGGTGCAAGGCCTATGCCGGGCAGCGTCCAGCTCCACTTATGAAAGGTCGTTCCTGTCCTTGAGGACTCGGGATCCCCTGGAGTTTAAGCCGGTGGCTCTCATTCATACCCCAAGGTGCAGGGGCTCAGAGAGGGGCCCGGCTCCTGCAGGGTGGGTGGGCTGGAGCCTGGGGGGAAGGCGCCTTCAGGAAGCGGGTGCTGCCCCTTCCAGTGTCTCTGGGTTCCTGGCAGAAGCTCAGCTGGTCCCTGGCTCCGGTTGGAAGGTGGGTAGGACACCTGGCCCTCCCCCGCCCCAACCCGCACCCAGCAGCTGTCTGGCCCTCTGCCCTGGGGCCACCTCCTTTGGTCACCTACATAGTCCTTCCTGCCAGAGCAGTGCCCGTCCTGTCTCCCTCAGTGGGTGGGGACACAGCCCCACCACCCTCGGGTGTCAGGGTCGGCCTGCACCTGTGCCGGCCCGGCCCAGGTGGTGTCGGTGGGCCCGGATCAGCCCTGACCGGGTGAACGTTGGTTCTCAGGGGGCAGAACTCTCGGACATACGACAAAGGCCCGAGGTTCTCCATGGGCCTGGAGTGTGAACAGACAAGCAGAACATCCACGGGGTCGATGTTCTGAGGACGGAGGACCGGCGTTGGGGGGCAGTGAGTGGGGGAAAACGTGTCTAAAAAGGCTCCCTAGGGCGGCAACAGTGCAGACAGGCTGGGAATGCCCGGTCAACTGAAATTCCTTTCCGGCCGCAGCCGGGACCAGCCCGCGGCACGCTGGAGCGGCAGTGCGGGCCAGCACATCCAGGGCTTGCTTCACGGGCGCTGCGGGTCGGGGCCGTTCTCGGCTCTGTTCTGAAAGAGAACACCGAGGCCCAGAGAGGGTGGGCAACTTGTCCAGGGTCACACAGCCCGCGAGAGGCAGGCCTCCAGCCCTCCTCCTTGGGCGTGGCGTGAGCCGAAGACACTCCATATGCTCTCTCCCAGAAGACACACCCGTGCTTCTTCCCGCCTGGGGGCCGTCTGAGCAGAAGAAGCATTTGTCTTTCAAATCTCCTCGTCTGGAGTCTCGGGGGAGACCGTTGTGAGTTCAGTTGTCTTCCAGAAAGAGATGCCGAAGCCCTAACCCCCGTGCCGGTGCGCGGCGTCTTGTGTGGAAACAGGGAGTTTGCAGGTGCGAGGAGGCGGTGTGGGTGTGGGTGGGCCTTCACCCAGTGATGGGCGTCCGTGTGGGAAGAGGGGATTTGGGCACAGGGAGGCCAAGTGAAGACAGAGTCGGAGGGGAGTGACGTGGCCACGGCCAGGGAGCTCTAAGGACTGTGGCCCCACCAGGAGCAGGAGCGAGGCCTGGAATAGATCCTTCCCGGAGCCTGCAGGAGGGACCTGCCCTGCCTCACCTGGACCTCAGACTCCCGGCCTTTCTTGGTGGGCAAGGTCACCCGCTCGGAACAGGAGGGGAGGGGGTTTTCCAGCACCGAGATCCTGGATCGGAAAGATCCTCTTCCACGTAATTCCAGGTCTGTGTGGCCACAGAAACCTGGTTCTTGTAAAGGGATAAACGGAGATTAAACTGGGTCTGGAAGCCAGAGGACAAAATGAGAATCAAGGAAATGGAATTAACGTGCTCGGAACAGCGAGCAGCCTCCCGGGGAAAGACCCCAGCGTCTCCCGGGCGCTGAGCCCCCAGGCCGGCAGGGCGAGAGCTGCCTCCCCAGGAGTGTGGGCGAGGAGATAAACACCGCGGGCGATGTCTCCTAGACCTCCGAGCTCAGGGGCAGTCACACAAGGAAATAAACTCTCCCCAAACACAGGCCACATGAGTACTGGGGCGGGGAGGGGGGCCTTGGTGTTCGTGGCAGAAAATATGGTTCAGATCCTGGGAGGAGTCCCTTCTCGGAACCCAACAGTCATTTACTGGAGGATTAACAGCCGGCGGGTCCCCGGGCTGCTTTGGGTGGGATTTATGTCGGCATGATATCGCCCTTGTGGGGCAGCTGGCCGTGCCAGATGAGGGCCTTTGTCTCCTGGAGGCCCCTGTGCTGGCCCTCTCCTGGTTCTGGGATGGAATTTCCCAGCTGCCTCAGCCTCGGGCTCTGCCCTTGGACATGGGTGCCGCCGGGCTCCGCCCGTGCACCGAGGGTAGTGGCTCCTGCGGCCGGCGGGGGTGGGCAGACGCCTCTGCTTCCAGCCAGGCTGTATCCGTTGCTGTTGCCGCTCAGTGCAGGGGGGGCAGGATCCCTGCAGTCCCGAGGCTGCACTTGCTGGCCGAGACCCTCCCGGGAAGGCCCCCGGGCAGGCCCTGCCTCTCAGCCCCGGTTTCCCCCAGCAGGTTGCCCTCTGGGGCCGGCCTCATGGAGCGGATCCAGGCCATTGCCCAGAACGTCTCGGACATCGCCGTGAAGGTGGACCAGATCCTGCGTCACAGTCTGCTCCTGCACAGCAAGGGTGGGGGCCGGGGCACCCCTGCATGCCCGGGGGCCAGTGCACTGGATGGGACGTCCGGGGGGGCCCTGGCTTCTCCCACGGTAGCTCCCCAGGCTCTCAGCAGGGTTCACTCACCCCGACTTGGCATGAGGAGCTGAGGACCGTGGAGGCCCCTGGGGACTCAGGGGGCCCCCTCCATTCCCCATGATGTGGGAGCAGCCATCTGGGCTACAGCCCAATCTTGGCCCCCTGGAAAGGTGGGGGTACATTTGGGTGGGGGCGTGAGGTCTTCCCGTCCAGGTGGCCAGCCCATAGTCATTCAAGCCAGCTCTTCACTGGGTTTGAACCCGCTGAGGAGGGTGGGGTGGCGGCAGGGGGCAGCCCAGGCTTGGGGATGCCCTGGCGGGTGGTCTTTCGGGTGAGAAAACAGGCTGCAGGCTGTGCCGGCTCCTGCCCATCCCCTCTGCCCCAACCAGCGCTCCTCTGTCTTCCGGGCTCTGTCCCTGTCCCAGACCCAGGTGCTCAGCTAGGTGACCTTCTCTCCCCAGTGTCTGAAGGCCGGCGGGACCAGTGCGAGGCGCCCAGTGACCCCAAGTTCCCTGACTGTGCTGGGAAGGTGGAGGTGAGACCTGGGGCTGCGGGTGGGGGCAGCGGTGACCAGGAAGGGGGCTCCTCTGTGGGGGCTATACCCCAGATGAGCTTGGGGGTTCCACTGCCGGTCGGGCTGCCCGCCAGCCAGGGCCTTTCAGCCCAGACTGCTGACCCTGACCTTGACCCCCACACCAGCTGGTGGAGGCCAGCCTCTGGGAAACTGCTTCTCTGCCAATATATGCCACCAGTAGCCTGATTCCCAACGAACTCAGACATGGGGCGGACTTAGTCCCTCGTGGTCTGACCAGCTGGACGGAGAGCCCCTCGGGCCCCCCCTCCCTGGCCCCATGGCCGCATGGAGCCTGTCCATCAGGGGCCAGCGTGTGGCTGTGAAAGCCAGCTCCTCACGGGTCCTTTAATCCCTGGAAGGGTGGGGCAGCGGCACTACAGGCCGCTTCCTCTGTGACCACAGAGGGTCCCTGTGGGTGGGGCCTGCCCAGCCCCAGCCCCTGCCTCCTCGGAGGCTGCTCCTGACCTTGCTGCAGGCGGATCCAGCCAACCCCCCGAGCTGCTGCACCTCCCCTGGTGTCCTACCCTGGCCTTGTTTCACCGGGGCCTCCCCTTCCTTCTGGGCCTGGAGGGTGGTGGTCCAGCGGCCTGCCCTGAGGTTCTCGGAGGCCAGGGTAGGGGGTGTCTGCAGGGTGGGCCCCAGAGGCCCCAGCCTGGGGGACGGCAGGAGCCCCAGGGTCACGCGGGCAGGGGAAGCGCCGAGGGGGCGGCCGGCCACACGGGCTCCCGGCCCGGGCTGTGTCTTTGCAGTGGATGCGGGCCCGCTGGACCTCGGACCCCTGCTACGCCTTCTTTGGGGTGGACGGCACCGAGTGCTCCTTCCTCGTCTACCTCAGCGAGGTCGAGTGGTTCTGCCCCCCGCTGCCCTGGAGGAACCAAACGGCCCCCCGGGTGGTCCCCAGAGCCCTCCCCAAGGTCCAGGTACGCCTGGGAGGTGGGGGGTCAGCGAGGGGTTGGTGGACGCCTCCAGGTGGACATCCCCTCGCCCCTGGTGCAATGCGGTGGCCAGCTCTGCCTGGTGGGCGGGCCGGTCCCAGCCCACCTGCAGAGTGCCCGTCCACCCCTGGGGACACTGCAAAGCCGGGCCTGCTTGAGGGACAGCAGGGGCCTTGCAGGTGCCCCCTAACAGGCCAGAACACCAGCAGTAATGGCTGGCACTTCTCGAAGACTCCTTGAGCCTGACACTTTGTCTGTCCCTGAGCCTCCCCACTGTCCTCACGAGACTCTTTAACGGGATCTCCAGAGTTGAGCTGGTTCGAGGCGTAGTTTGCTCCGGCTCCACCGGAAGGCGGCCGGCCTCCCTGGCTTTCAAGCCACTGCCCTGACCACTAGCCTCCTAGAGGGTTCGGGATGGGCCGGCTCGGCTGCAGGGAGAGCGCAGGGATCCCCACTCGGGGGTCGGCGGGCCTCCTGCAAGGGGCGAGGAGGCTACAGCAGGCCCCAGCCTCTCTCGGAGGGCGCCAGCCCTGGTCCCCGGGGCTGCAGGTGCTGACAGTGGCACAGTGGCAGGTCTCAGAGCTTGAGAACCGGGGACTGGACCTCCCTGCAGGCAGTTTTCCGGAGCAACCTGTCCCACCTCCTGGAGCTGATGGGCAGCGGGAAGGAGTCTCTAATTTTCATGAAGAAGCGGACCAGGCAGCTCACGGCCCAGTGGGCGATGGCTGCCCAGCGCCTGGCGCGGAAGCTGGGGGGCGTCCACAGGGACCAGAAGCAGGTACCGGACCCTCTCTGTGCGTTCAGGGAGCTGAGCACAGAGGGCTGAGGAAATGAGCCCGGAGCCCCAGGGTCCCAGGTGGACACGGTCTGCCCTCGAAAGAGTTTTATAGAATTGGTTTGAATTTGGGCCAGAAGGGGGAGGGGAGGCAAAGGCTAGAGGCAGGTGGTGGCCCTGGGCCCTTTCAGATTTGCGAAAGAAAGACAAGCTCCCCTCTGCTCCTTAAAGGTCCCGCCTCCTGCAGACGTCTTGTTCTCATTGGGCGGAAAGGTCATGGCGTTGGTCTGGAGTGTTGGGGATGATGTAGCCTGTTTCGGGAGGGTCTGTCGGTCCGTCCGTCCGTCCATCCACCCATCCAATAAGCACTTACCTGACTCTCACGTGGCCCTGTCTGTCTCTTTCAGAGCCCCTCTCATTCCATGAAATTCTCTCTTGTCTGTGTTCACTGTTGTCTTCTCTTCCATCCGGAACGTAAGCGCCACGGGGGCAGGGCGTGCCCGCCTGGTCCACCCGCGCCCGGTGCCGGTGCGGTCACTCGGCCTCTCGGTCCCCCAGCTGTGCCAGGAAGCGCCCGCCCAGGCCCGGCTGGGAGACAGCGTCCGCCGCAGGCCGGGTCCCCGGGGTGGCAGGGCCACGTGCTGTCGCCCCTCCGTGCTGACCCCCGCGTCCCCGCAGGTCCTCGTCCACATCGGCTTCCTGACGGAGGAGTCCGGGGACGTGTTCAGCCCCCGGGTGCTGAAGGGCGGGCCCCTGGGCGAGATGGTGCAGTGGGCGGACATCCTGGCCGCGCTGTACGTCCTGGGCCACGGCCTGCGTATCACCGTGTCCCTGAAGGAGCTGCAGAGGTGAGTGCCGGGGGCAGGGACCTGCACCCCTGCCCCTCCCCCGTGGGGACTCCGGGTCACAGCTGGGACACACTGAGGGGGCGCGTTTTCACTGAGCTGCTCACACTGTGGAATTCTCCATTGCTGGGCTGACAGGTGCCCCAGAGTTTGTGCTCGGGGGCTGACAAACATTGGCTCGTGGAACTGAGCCATGTCATAGGAGTGGGGTCCCCTCGGCCTGCCATCCTGCTCCTGCTGCAGCAGCCTCCAGGTTCTCTTCTGGAACTGGGCTCCTCCCCGGGCCTGTCTGGGAGCCGGAGGCCAGTGAGCCCGGGAGGGTGAGGGGTGAGCTGGCACTGCCTGCGTCCGCCTCTCCAGGGTCCCTCTGAGGCCGCTGGAGGCGGGAGACCAACTGGTGACTGGAGGGTGGGGCTGTGTGTGCGTGCATTACTGCAATTAGGTTCATGTCTAACCGCTAGATCTGCAAGATGTAGAAATGCGTATGGTTTTTCTTCTTTTACTTACTAATGTTTATTATTTGGTACCTCCAAAAATACATGTAACGTATGAAGTGCAAGGATAGAGGGGCATCCTTGGCTCCGCCGCCCACCGTGCAGAAGTGTCACCAGGGCTCCAGGTGGCCCGGGGTCACCTGCCCTTGCCCATGCCTCCCCCTCCCGGAGGGAACCTGCACCTCAGATTTTGTGTTTGTTTTTCCTTTGCTTTTTAGAAAAAAGTTGTGTGTTTTTTTTTTTAACACACTCGTGTATCCATAAATAACATATGGTTTGGCTGTATTCTGGTTTGTTCTGGGGCTTGGTAAAGATGGTGGCCACTGTAGGTCATCTCCGAGACTTGCCTTCGCTGCCCGGTGCTGCATTCCGTGGTGCGTCTGTGGTGTCGCTACCGGCCGTTCACGTCACTGCTGCGAAGAGCCCGTGATGAGCTGTCAGTCCTGCCTGGCTGCGGAGGGTTTGTCCTGGTTTCACGAGTCATTCTGGACGATGCTGTGGGGGACAGACACTCTGGGACATGTTGTTTGGTGCACCCGAGTCAGTATCGCTCTTGGACGTGAACTTAGGTGAACGTTTGTCGAGAGGCCGGGTGTGTGAAAGCTCAGCTTTCCCCCAGGCGATCTCACTAATTCAGTCCCACCCGTGTGGCTCCCAGTGGGCCGCCTCTGGCCCACACGCAGCAGTGTCATGAGGCTCCCCGACGGAGGGCCCCGGCCACAAAGGAGACCAAGCGTCAGCTGTCTGTTTGTCCGTCTTCCTTCCTCTTGAAGAGATGCCCGCGGGTGTCACTCACCCACGTCCCTGCTGGGCTGCGTTTCCTTGTGGAGCTGTAGGACTTCCTGTGCATTCTGGGGATGAATCCTGTGTGAGCGGCGGGTGTTGAGAACTCTTCTAACTTGTGGATTGTCTTGGTGATTTCTTTATTTCATTTTGTCCTTATCCAAGGACATGCTCATTGATTGCAGGGAGAAGGGAAAGGAGGAAGAGCGAGAGGGAGAGAAACATCGATTGGTTGCCCCTCGTATGCGCGACTAGGGACTGAACCCGCAACCCAGGCACATGCCCTGACTGGGAATCAAACCGGCGACCTTTCCAGTTTACAAGATGATTCTCCCACCAACTTAGCCACACCGGCCAGGGCAAGGCCTTCATTTTAATATAATCAGAATTGTCCATCTTCATCTTTATGGTTGAGGAATGTCTGTTTGATGGATTTCTGTTCCCCTTTTATCAGCATTTGGTGGGGAGCGGTCCAGCCTTGCCCCAGGGCACTCCGAAGGATGCTGGGTGTTGTTGGCCTGGGGGGTGCATTTTTGGCCACCAAGTTCCTTGTGGGTGGTTTTCAAGTGAAAATGTGATTCCTTTCCAGAGCCTGCCCCCACCCTGACGGTTTGCTGGTTCTCGGTGTCTCTGTTTCTGGTCAGCATTTCTTTGTGGCCTCAAAGCCGATGCTCGGCAGCACAGGGTGTTGGGGAGAAGAGGCTGCTGCTGGGGACAGAGCCATCAACAGTCTTCGGGCAGGGGTCTGCCAGTCCTCGGGTGACCTGCTCGTGACCTCATTTGGGGGCGGGGGCACTGAGACTAGCCCTGTGGAGCCAGGGCAGGAGGCCGAGACTGGGTTGTGCCGTGAGGCCACAGAAGGACCTGGTGGTTTGAAGGTTTTCACGCCTGTGGCTTGAATTCACACTGTTTGGGTCATCCTTTTAGGCTGATGCATGTGAGGTTGGTGACGGGGACTGATGAGGGGCTGCACAGTTGTGGCAGCCTTGGGAAGCACAGTCCCATGTTCCGGGGGACGCAGTGCCACTTTGAGATGACACCCGTGGCTCCCCATCTGGCGGAAGTCCACCTGAGCTGGGAGGAGCCAGGCGGGGAGCTGTCCCCCAGTGCAGGTGCTGAAGGGCAGACCCGCTGCCCCAGGCTGGGAGAGGGAGCCCATGCGTGGCTCACGCCAGCTCTCACCCTGCTGGCATTCTGGTGTCAGACCAAGCTGTTCACGTCGTGCGGGCCATTTCAGAGCCGCGTGCCCACGCGCCGCCCTCCCACACACCGTGCTGCTCCGCAGCGGTGCCCACCCCCGCTCCCTCTGAACAGAGCATCAGCTGCTGCCTGTGGAGCAGAGCGCCGCAGGGCCAGTGAACAGTGGCCTCTCCCTGTGGCCTTGGAGCCCCCCCGGGAAGTGAGACGGGGTGAGCATGAGGAGATGGGGGGAGAACAGGGACCCGGTATGTGAGGGGGGTCCAGGGGCCCTGTCCCCCGGGTCACCAGAGACCCCACGATGCAGTGGGAAGAGCCCTGGGGTGGGCGGTCCAGAGCCATCGTCCCAGGCCCTGCCGCGCACGGAGTCCCCAGGCAGGTGACAGTTCAATGCCGTGCTCAGAGAGGCCCCTTCCCTGAGAGCAGGGGAGGTGACCAGCCTCCCTAAGAGGCAGGAATTTAACTCCGTTGTTCCACCTCCCAGCCCACGCCGGGGTGTCTCCTCCCTCAGCCTGCACCCTGAGTCGTTGCCTGCCCAGGGTGCTCCCTGCCCATCAGGCCACCCCGGGGCCGGCAAGGAGCTGTGGTAGGTGAGGCTGTCATTGCCGCTTACAGGGCCAGAGCAGGGAAGGGAGGGGGTCACTGCATTTGGGAGCCCTGAAAGCAAGGCCCTGGCAGAAGTGCCAGGAGCTGAATACCCCCTGCTGCCGCTTCTGTCAACACCCACACACACCCACACGCGTGCACATGGGCACGTGCATGCATGCCACTGCGCAGAACCACCTGTGCACACCCATGCTTGTGTTCACATATGTGTGTGTGAGTATATGCGGTGTGCATACCCCATGTGTGACATACACATAAGCACTCCCGGCACACCTCTACACACACATGCAGATACACACCCTGTACGTGGCATGTACCACACTGCACATGTGTGCGCACACACACACTCATGCACACTCCACAGAGAATGTGCATCTGCCTCCCAACACATCGCTTCCGGCCAGGCTCGTGTGGATCGGACACTCCCAGAAGCGGGGCTCCAGGGAGAGCTCATCCCGTCTCCCATGTGCAGCGTGGGAAGCGGCTGTGCCCCGGCTGTGCCCTGGCTGTGCCCAGGTAGCTCTGCCCTCAGCCCCCCCTGGGGGAGGGTGGGCACAGGAGGGCGCTGTTTCTCGGCCAGGGCAGAGCTGCATGGACAGCCCAGCTCCCTCCTGGAACAGCCTCAGGAAGGTGCTTTTGGAATCTGCTATCAGATGTAATTTTAAAACAACTACAATAGTAAAAAGAAAAAGAGAAAACCACCTCTCCCAAGGACATCGGGGAGCATTGAGCTGCCGAAGCTCCTGAGGCACGCTCTGGAGCAGGGAGGGTCGGGGCGGGAAGAGTGGGGGCAGTGGCTTCTCTAAGCCCCCCCCCCCATGTGCAATCTTGTGGGGCGCTAGCTCTGGTGTCGGGACGTTGTGGAATGTGTGGACCAGCCTACATGGCTTAGTCAAAGGAGTGTCCTCTGCGTCCCCAGTGCAGGTCTGAGGGACAGGATGGGGACCTGGAGTGAGGGTTCTGGGCCACAGAGATTTGTGGAAAGAGTGTGCAAGTTGCTCCCGAGCCTGCATTTGCACACCTGAAAGCATTCGGGACACCCGGGGCTGCAGGGGTGGGGCCAGGCGGAGGGGGCGGGCCAAGGGGGCAGTACTTTGTGCCAGGCCCTTTGCCCTCTTTCCCTGAAACAGGTGTAGCCCAGGGCTCTGGGCTCCTCCAGCTCCTGGTTTGCCGGGACCGCTGTCAGGACGCTCACACGCAGCCCATTCCTCCCCGTGGAGCCCCCGGCACTGACCCGTATTAGTTTGCAAGAGTTGCTATGGCAGCACGCCACTGGCCCAGTGGCTCAGACAACAGAAACTTACTCTCTCTGTGAGACCCAGGAGTCAGAGGGGTTGGCTCCTTCCCAGGCTGCGAGGAGGGCTCCCCCGCTGCTGGCAGTTTGTCGGCGATCTTTGGTGCTCACTGGCTTGTATGTGCACCACCCTGATCTCTGCCTTCGTCTTATGTGGCCTTCTCCCTGTGTGCCATCTGTGTCCAGGTTTCTCTTGTTTTTTATCCTTTAAAAAAAATCTTACTTATTCAATTTTAGAAAGTGGGGAAAGGAGGGAGAGAGAATGAGAAGCATCAATGAGTGGCTGCCTCTTGCACGCCCCCTACTGGGGACCTGGCCCACAACCCAGGCGTGTGCTCTGACTGGGAATTGAACCAGTCACCCTTTGGTTTGCAGGCCAGCACTCAGTCCACCGAACCACGCCAGCCAGGGCCCAGTTTCTCTTCTTGAGGACATCAGTCATGTTGGGCGAGGGCCCACCCTAGAGACCTCACGTCAACTTGATTTCCTCTGTAAAGACCTTTCTCCCAATACGTCACAGTCTGGGGTCCTGGAGGACAGGGTCCTAACACATGGATTTGGGGCGGGGGATACAATGTGACCCCTAGAACAATGGTGGCCGTTGGAACCAGAAGGGGCTTGTGGGCAGAGGGGCCATGGGACACATGCATTTGTCGCCGTGGTTCTGCAGGAGGAGGCAGAGTCCCGGAAGCCTTGCCTCCCAGCCTCGGGGAGCCGTTCCAGGCGAGCGGCACCAGGTTAATTTGAAAATAGGTCAACGGGATGTGGAGGTAATCTGAATTCCGAGAGTCTCGGCTTGGCTTCTGCCACAGAAGCGTCTCCCCGGGCTGGCGAAATGACCCGTGTGGGCAAGGCCGCAGGACACAGACGCTGCCTGTACATTTGTTGCGGCTTATTCACAGATGTTCACAGCAGATGTCTTGGCCGCTGACGAAGCAGCGGAGCCGGACGGAGGAGCTGCTTTGCTCTGCTCCTCGCATTTCAGTGTTTTAATTAACTGGCTCGCTGGAGTGATGTTGGGGGCGATGGGCAGAGCCCGCAGCTGGCTTTGCTGCTGCGTGAGGTTTCCAGGGTCAGAGAGGGGACGTCGGACAGGCCCCCCAGCCCGTGACCGCCTGCTCACAGCGGTGAGGAGGGACGAGGCCAGGGCCCTTGTCGGCGGCACCCCGAGTCGTCCTTGTGAGCGCCCCGATCCATAGCGGGATTTTAAAGTCGAGCCCTCCCTTTCCTGCCGGCTCAGAATTGGCTGTGCCCATCAACGTCATTTGCATAATTTCAGGCATCATTAATAGTACATGGCATGAGGAGAAATTGCTGAGCTCTTCCTCCATCCATGAGTGAAATTGGGTTTAGTGGAAAATTAGTTGACTTAACTGGCAAATGATGGAAGCTGGAGAGGAGAGCGTTTCAGGGAGGGGACGTGGGGCGGAGGGAACTCTTGGCTGTCCCCCATGCAGCCCCTGTGGGGGTCAGCGTCCTGGCCATTCCGTTTGTTTGGTGTTTGCTCAAGGGAGACACCGCTGAGGGTCCCCAGAGAAGGGGGCAGGTGGGGACCACACGCCGCTCAGCCCAGCGCGGCCAAGCTGCAGCCGGCTGAACCCTCTGCAGAGCCAGCCCACACCAGCTGCCAGGTGTGCACCCACCGGGATCGGGCTGTGACACGGGCCAGAACCAGGCTACGGTGGCAAGCTCCAAGCGGCCACCATTGGGTGGATGGTGCAGCTATTCTCTGAGGAAGGAAGAAGAAGAAAGGACTGGGTTTGGGGGACCCCAGGGAAGCCCTTGAATCAGGGTTCAGACGTGTTGAGTTAGAGGTGCCCAGGTGGGGGCAGCTGGGGGAGGGGCCCGAGGCTCAGATTGGAGCGGACATCTCCGCAGCCGATGGCAATGGTACTCAAGTGTCAGTGAAATTGCCAAGTGATAGGAAAAATGGCCTGAGAGCCAATTCGGCAGAAACTGCAACATTCCCGGGCCCATTAGTGATCCGACCCCATTCCTAAAGCGACTCATTAGCTGCCCACTGAAGTCCCCGGCCACCTTTACGTCCCCTTGTGCTGCTGGGAAGAGGCAGTGGCTGCTCTGGTAACGGGCCGTGGGGACAGATGCAGGGCGGTGCCACTGTGCTCAGAGGACCGGCACGGGCAGGGTCGCAGGGAGAGCAGCTGCTGTAATGAGACGGGTCCGGGGAAGCCGAGGCTCCCCGGGTACACAGCAGCACCTGGAGCCAGCGATCTTGGAGGCCTTTGTTGGAATTCTTTTTAATTAGGCCCTTCCCACGCAGAGAAGGGAGAGAGGGAGGCAACCGTTTGTTCTAGAATCTGAGCACTACCTGGGGAGGTTATTTCCAGCTGCAGACCAAACGCACAGGGAGAGATAAAACCAGAGGATTTTTAGCCTAGAAGGGATGGTGGAGACCTGCCCAAGCATCGCGGGTGGGAGTGGCGGCGACACAGGGCGATTTGGTGCCTCGTTCGAAGCCCCCAGCCTACTCACGCTGGAGTGTACACGGGGATGCTTTCCTGGTGCCCGGACTCCCCTCCTGCCCGGGGCTGCTCGCGGCATGGTCCCTGGAGGGCCTCTCTGTGGGGGGGGGGGTCTTGTAGATGTCTTCCAGTGGGCATCTGGACCACAAAACCCGGGGCGATGGGACTGGGGAAGGTGGGCGGCAGCTGTGGGACCCCGAGAGAAAGGGAGGCTTCCACAGGGGCCTGCACCACTCCCCACCTGGCTCAGGGGCTCCGTACAGACTTTCCAAGAGAGCGACCTAAAAGCTCGATCGTCCCTGCTGAGGGGTAGTCAGCTACTGGGGGGTGCCTGCAGGGTGGGTGGGGGTTTGGGCAAGGGCTGTGGCCAGGTCCTTCGGGCTCTGGTGACACGCCAACAGGTATGGCCCTGAGGCAGCTCTACTGCAGGTGAAATGCTCCTGTGAGTGATCTGGCGACTGGGGCCACCGTGGGGGTGGGGCCAGGTGTCTCAGCCGCGGGCTGGTCAGCAGCACAGAAGGACACGTCTGAGGCGGACGGGGTCTGGGCCACCTCCGCTGCAAACCCGGCCGCTGCATTGAGATCCTGGGGGCTGCGTGGCTCCTCGGGAACTCACGGCGGACACAGCCCTGCAGGAAGCACGTTTGTGGAGATTAGCAAAAGGCACCGCTTCCCCAGCCAGTGGTCCGGGCCAGGGGCTCAGCATGGCGGGTGAGCCCACATGGGATCTCGGCCCACCTGCCCCTCGTTGGGGCCCCTCGTGCGGTAAGGAACCCGCACACTGTACACAGCCGCCCCACTCACTCCCTTCCCGGGAGTCCACCCGTGTGGGGTGCCAGCCTTGTCTCCTGCAGGCCCCCCATGATCGTCCTGGGCTGTAGGGACCTGGGGGAGGGTGTGGTTCCAGGTCTCCCAGACACAGGCTGGTTGGGAAGGTGGGCTCCTGCAGCCTGCGGGCCCCCTGGAGGCTCAGACTCCGAGGGGCTCTTCTCTCAGTAACTTAGGGGTGCCGCCAGGCCGGGGGAACTGCCCGCTCACCGTGCCGCTGCCCTTCGACCTCATCTACACCGACTACCACGGCCTGCAGCAGATGAAGCAGCACATGGGGCTGTCCTTCAAGAAGTACAGGTGAGCGCGGGGGCCCTGGGAGGGCGGGGACGCTAGCCGCAGCCCCACCCTGCCCCTGCCCCCACCTCTGGCCGTCAGCTGGCCCAGGCTGGGAGAATGGCCCGGACCCAGGTTCTTCTGTGCAGGGAAAGCCTCCCTATCTTCTGTCCCCCACCCCCACCTCGCCTTGCCCTTCTCCAAGGAGTTCCGCCTCCCAGCCCACTGTGACAGCGAGTCATAGGGAGTGGCCCCGGGGCTGCTGTGGGCTGAGGGCAGGTGTCACAGAGGAACTGTGAGGAGGGGTAAAGGGGAAGGGGACAGTGGGCGGTGGCTGCGGCCTCTGCTGTGAGGAAGGCCAGTGCCGCCTCTCTGGTCTCCTCGGCCAGCAGGACCCGGCGTGGATGCAGCACCGGGAGCCCTGCTATTCATTACACTTGCTCCTGTCTCGCTGGCTCTCCCACATGATTCTATTAGGGAGAAAAGTGACAGGCGGCGTTATTGCTTTTATTATTAATGCGTGTTCTCCATGCATGGCGCCTCCCCCCTCCCTCCCCCGGCCCTTCTCTGGGGGCATAGTGCCGACCTCAGCAGTCTGCAGACAGCTCTGGGTTCCTGGGAAGGAGGCAGGCTGAGGGAGCTCCTTGTGGGGGCGTCTGCGTGTCAGGTGCCCACTCCCAGGGGTGGGACAGGTGGAGGGGCCGCAGCCATTGGGACAGAGCCTCTGCCCAGCTGGGAGGCCCACCCAAAGTGGCCAGACTCACAGAGGGGACTTGGAAGCACTGCTTGCTCAGATATGTGCTGGTGACAGCGGCTGCCCCCCACGCCCCACCCCTCAGGGCCCCGCCCTGCTGCATCTCAGCTGGCACCATTGGCCAGGCCTGTCCTGGGGGTGGCAGGCTCCTGGGTAGGGGCTGTGGACTGGCTGCTCCAGGGACAGTGCAAATCGTACAGGTGACCCCTGGGGCAGTGTGGAGGGACCCCACCCCAGGCAGTACGTCCCCTCTGAGGCTCCCTGGGCACCATAATCACAAACAGCTTCCGAGTTAGGGGTTCACGGCCCAGGTGTCTCCACGCAGCCCCGAGGTAGCCGGCTGCCGTTCTCCCTGCTGGGCAGGTGGGGAAGCTGACCCAGAGAGGGTACAGTGCCTGCCCGCGGCCACACAGCCAGGTGGTGTCCGAGCCTGAGCTCCGGCCTCACGGTGTACCACTCTGACCAGCCGCTGGCGGTTACGGCGTCCACTGGGGGGACCCCAGCCCAGGGACACACTGCAGGTTGCTGACTCTGGTTCCCGGTGCCCTGGGGCAGGTGCCGAATCCGGGTCATCGACACCTTCGGGACGGAACCCGCGTACAACCACGAGGAGTACGCCACGCTGCACGGCTACCGGACCAACTGGGGCTACTGGAACCTCAACCCCAAGCAGTTCATGACCATGTTCCGTGAGTGCGCCCCCTTGCAGGGCGTGGGGGCGGGGCACGGAGGGAGAGGGCGGGGCTTCGGGGCGGCAGTGCAGAAAGGCTCCTGCCGTGACCATGACCATCTAGCACCAGCAGGACCTGGCCTTTGCCCTCCAGGACTGGAGGGTTCCGTGGCCTTCCAGGAGGAGAGGTGGAAAGTGGACTGGGTGGTGGAGGGGCAGGCCCGGCAGGCTGTCCTAAGTGGAGGGAACAGATATAGTGGAATGGATGTAGAAAGCAGTGGAAGGTTCTGGAAATGCAAGTGCTCCAGCATTGGGGATAATGGGACAGGAGGCTGCGGGTGGAAGCTGGGCCACTCTGTGTGGAAACCGCCAGATGCTGGGCTTCAGGCCCCCGGTGCGATCGGAGCTGAGTCCCGCTCTCTTCAATGAGACTGGGAAACACACGCACACACTGACTTAGCCTCTTACGTGCAGCGCGCTGAGAATACTGCAGCCTTTTCCTGACAGCCCAAGGTCAGCGCTCTGACTCCCTGGCGCAGGAACCTGCCCTCTGGGGACAGCCGAGGTGTGGGAGCGAGGTCCCCTGGCTAAGTGGTCCCCTCTCCTGTCGCT
>PVIA01013868.1:0-18527 GCA_004024845.1 Tonatia bakeri
ATTAGTATATTGTTTATATTTTTACTCAGTACTACACTGTCTAAATTACTGTACCTCTATAGTAGGTCTCAAAGTCACACAGTGATTCCTTCAGCTTTGTTCTTCTTTCCTAGATTGATTTTGAAAATTCTAGGTTCTTTGCTAGTAGCTGGAGGTGCCTCTCAAGACTCACTCTTTAGTCTTCTTCCCTTTTACTTTCCCATCCCCTGAAAGTGCTCACCTGATCTCACATTTTCACCAGTCATTGCTCCTGAATAATATGTCTCCAAATCTTGATCTCCAGCTAAGTCCAATATAAGCCCCAAGGTCATGTATATATTACCCTAAAGTTAAGACATTTCTTCACATTCTTTTGTTCTATGCTCTGATTTCAGCAAGAAAGGTATTTTGTATTCATTATTTAAAGATATTTTTAAAAGAAGGTTATTTTTGATATGTGCATTGGTACATACTGACAAGTTTCTTTTTTATATTTTATATGTGACTGATTTCCCAATATATCCATCCCTCAGTCCAAGCTCTGGATGATTCCAATGCATTACTTCCTGAAAAATTCATATCATTGCAGAAAAAAGCTTAGCGTAATTTTCATTTCATTAGAATTTGGGAGATATGCGCTCTAGTTCTAGCCATCTGACTCACTTGCTTAATGACTTAGGATAAGTCATTTCTCCTCACTCAGATTATTTTCTTTGGTAAAATGAGTGGTTTGGAATCAATGATGTTTAAGGTCATCCTAGTTATCCTGGCCTAGGATTATATTGAGGGCTGCTATGGTCTGAATGTTTGTGTTCCCTTAAATTCATATGCTGAAATGTTAATGCACAATGTGATGATATTAAGAGGTGGAGCCTTTGATAGTCTTATGTCATGAGGGTGAAGCCCTCATGAATAGGATTAGTGTTTTATAAAAAAGACCCCACAGAGACCCATCACCTCTTCATCCATGTGAGGGCACAACAAGAAGGCTGACCCCTGGAAGCAGGACCTCACCTGACAGTGCTGGTACCCTGATCTCAGACTTCCAGCTCCCAAAACTAGGAGAAATAAAGTTCTGTTGGTTATGAGCCACTTAGTCTGTGGTATTTTGTTATAGAAACCAGAATGGACTGAGACAAGTACCTTTTAGGTAGTTGATGGCAGAAAGATATTTCAGTGAAGTCCTTCCCTCAAAACATAGTACCTAGGCAATTTCCAGTCTATTTATACTTCAATTTGGCCCTGGATCTAGAACTGGTTTAGGATTGTACCAAATGCCAACATATTTGAACCTCAAATGAACTATTTCAGGACTGTATCATATTTGGATCTCAAACTCTGAAAGTAAAACCTTTCATGAAAATGGTAAAGAAGAAATATTCTACCTTTATTACCAAGACTAAGGACCAAAAAGTAAAAAAAACCTTCCAAGAATGATGACCTCATCTGCCACACTGACTCATTCATTTATCAAACACTTATTAGGTTCTTACTAAAGTCCTTTTCTAATGTAGGTAGTCAGAATATAGGAATGGAATAAATACGGTCCTCACCCCCAAAAAGAATATAGTCAAATTAAGAACACAGAATGTCTTTAAATAAATATCCTATTGACCAGAATGCAATATAATATTTACAAAGTTTTACAAAACTATGTTTCTGATAAAATAGCAACATCATAGCAAATACCAAGGTTTATGCCACCAATTATGGAACCTGAGTTAGTTCAGTCCCTTGGGCTGTAGGGTTTTTTAAGGAAACCTCATCTTCCTTTTCCACCCTGGCATTGCTAGCATGAGAACACATCAAAGATCTTACATTTTCTCATGGCCAGAATTGTTCCCACAGAATAAAATAGAAACATAGTGGAAAATGCCCTAGATCTAAAACTACCATTTAGTGAGAGACTACCATTCTGAAAGTCACTATTAGACATTTACAGAGTAAAATTTTATCAAACACACACAAATAAGCAAACCTATGCTCCCACAACCCTCGGCATTTACAGCATCACCATAATTCTTTACTCAGGTACAAGATAGTGTTCAGGAATCTTTATTTCTGCCATGGTATTCACTCAAATAGATCTATTGTGGTTCCTTTCAATTCCTGGTTACTAGTTCTGACTCCTTTCCACATCTTCTCTCAGTATGAAGAAAGCTATGAAAATGTAGTTGGGAACAATTCTACAACTGTAGGAATAAGCATGAATCTACTCTACTTGATTTCTTTATATTTTTATCTTGAAATAATTAGATTTACGGAAGATGGAAAGAGTACAGAGATGACCGTGTGCTCTTTATGTAGTTCCCCCAGTGTTAACAACTTACATAACTATTATACAATATAAAAAAAATAAATTGACATTTGGTACAATCCACAAACCATATTTAGAATCCATGAATTTTACAATGCACCCATTTGTGTGTGTGTGTGTGTGCATGTGCATGTGTGTGTGTTTCCATGCAAGGTTATCTATGTATAGATTCATGAAAATAGAATGAGTATAGAAAATGTGACAGAATATTTTTTTCTTTTTTATTGAATTTATGAGGTGACATTGGTTAATAAAATTAAAGAGATTTTAGATATACAACTCTACATTACATCATTGGTATATTGCATTGTGTGTTCACCACCCTAAGTCAAGTCTTCTTCCATCACCACTTATCCCCCCCCCCGTACCTTCTTCTAACTTCCCTCATACCCCCTTCCTTCTGGCTATCACCATACTGTTGCCTGTGTCTATCTTTTCTTTTTCCTGGCTTAATCCTTTCACCTTTCTCACCCAGCCCCCAGCCCCCTCCCCTCTGACAGCTGTCAATCAGTTTTCTGTACCCATGAATCTCTCTCCACTTTGTTAGTTTATTTTGTTCATGAGATTTCACATCTAAAGGAAGTCATATGGTACTTGCCTTTCAATGACTGGCTTGTTTCACATAACATAATAGTTTCTGGGTCTTAGCAATACTTATATTTGACAAAATAGACTTTAAAACAAAGCCTATGGAAGGAGACAAAGAAGGACACTACATGATGATAAAGGAACAATCCAACAAAAGGATATAACCCTTGTCAATATTTATACACCCAACATAGGAGCACCTAAATATATAAAGCAAATCTTGATGAATATAAAAAGAGAGATTGACAGAAATACAGTCATAGTTGGGGATTTTAACAACCCATTGACTTTAATGGATAGATCTTCCAGGCAGAATATCAACAAGGAGACAGTGGCCTTAAATGACATAATCAGATTAATTTAATTGATATCTTCAGAGCAATTCACCCCAAAGCAGTAGATTATACATACTTTTCTTTTAAAAAATGTATTGATTATTCTATTATACTTGTCCATTCTTTTCTCCCCTTTATGCCCCTCAGCCCTGTACCTCCCTCCCACCATCATTCCCCCACCTTAGTTTATGTCCATGGGTTGGACATATAAGTTCTTTGGGTTCTCCATTTCCTATACTATTCTTAAACTTCCCTTGTCTATTTTGTGCTTACCATTTATGCTACTTATTCCTTGTATCTTTTCCCTCATTCTCCCCCTCCCCCTCCCCGCTGATAACCCTCCATGTGATCTCCATTTCTGTGAGTCTGTTCCTTTTAGATGTTTGCTTAGTTCACTTTTGTTTCTTTAGGTTCAGTTGTTGATAGTTGTGAGTTTGTTGCCATTTTCCTGTTCATAGTTTTGATCTTCTTTTTCTTAGATTAGTCCCTTTAACATTTCATATAATAAAAGCCTGGTGATGATGAACTCCTGTAACTTGACCTTATCTGGGAAGTACTCGATTGGCCCTTCCATTCTAAATGATAACTTTGCTGAATAGAACAATCTTGGATGTAGGCCCCTGCCTTTCATGACTTGGAATACTTCTTTCCAACCCCTTCTTGCCTGCAAGGTCTCTTTTCAGAAATCAGCTGACAGTCTGATGGGAACTCCTTTGTAGGTTACTGTCTCCTTTTATCTTGCTGCTTTGAAGATTCTCTCCTTATCTTTCATCTTGAGTAATGTAATTATGATGTACCTTGGTGTGTGCTTCCTTGGGTCCAACTTCTTTGAGACTCTCTGGGCTTCCTGGGTTTCCTAGAAGTCTATTTCCTTTGCCAGAGTGGGGAAGTTCTCCTTCATTGTTTTTTCCAAATAAGTTGTCCTTTTCTTGCTCTTTCTCTTCTCCTCTGGCACTCCTATGATTCAGATGTTGGAATGTTTAAAGTTGACCCAGAGGTTCCTAAGCCTTTCCTCATTTTTTTGAATTATTTTTTTCTTCATTCTTTTCTGGTTGAATATTTATTTCTTCCTTCTGGGTCAAACCATTGATTTGTGGCCTGCTTTTCCTTCCCATCACTGTGGGTTCCCTGTACATTTTCCTTTATTTGACTTTTCATAGCCTTCACTTCTTTCTCTATTTTGCGACCATACTCAGCCGTATCTGTGGGCATCCTGATTACCAGTGCTTTGAACTCTACATCTGACAAATTGTTTGTCTCCATTTTGTTTAGTTCTTTTTCTAGATTTTTGTTCTGTTCTTTCATTTGGACCATATTTATTTGTCTGCTCAATTTGGCAGCCTCCCTATGTTTGTTTCTGTGTGTTACGTAGAGCTGCTTTGACTCCTTCTCTTAGTAGCGTGGCCTATAGTAGAAAAAGTACCTGTAAATTGTGTGGGGTGGAGCCTTAGGTAATCACCAGGGCAGAGCAACCCTCTTCACCACTTTTTGGCTCTGTTTGCAGGAAGGACTCACAGAGGGGATAATGCTGCTGCCTGGCTTCTGGAGGTTTGCTCAGTACCCTCCCTGTTTCCAGTCACTTCACTTACTCCCCATATGTGACAGGCACCCTTCCAGCTGTTTCCCTGTCACTAAATCCCAGAGAGGGTGGGTAGGGTCTGCATGCATTTTAAATCCATTCAGGCCCTTTCGGCAGAATCTAGCAGTTTCTTCCACTTCCCCAACACCCACTAGTTTTTACAGGCACAAGTTATTAGGATTTATCTTCCTGGTGCTGGAACCCTAGGCTATGCAGTGTGGCCTGGGGCTGGGGTCACTTGGTCCCAAGATATCCCTCCTGATTTTTATCCACAACACATGAATTTGGGACCACCTGTTCTGCCATCTCTGCATCTCTGAACCATTGTGTCTCTGTGTCTCTCCGCCTGTCTCTGCATCTTCTACCCATCTGGATTAATGTGCCTTCTTTAAATCCTTGGTTGTCAGACTTCCATACAGCTTGATTTTCTAACAGTTCTGGCTGTTATTTGCTTTGAGGTCTGGTTGTAATTTTTTTCTGTAGTTGTGCAAGGAAGCAAAGCATGTTATACCTCCATCTTGACTGGAAGTTCCATTCAAGAAGGTGGCAATATCTTTTAATGGGTATTACTTAAAATGGACAGAATGAGAAAAGAGATTAAGTATGAAAGTACAGGAACAGAAACACAGGAAGTCTTTGGCTAAGAAAATGAAAAAATCCAAAAGTGTTGGATGAAATAATGAAAATATATAAGGAAAATAATCATTCACCCAAAGAATTAGAATCTTTACAAGAAGTGACAAAGATCAGAATCTATACTACAGTGATATGCATGTTCTCCCAGGACGTGGAGGAAGAAGTTAAAAAGATGACTATAATGGCAGGAATGGCAGTGTGAGGGATTGGGCAAATGCAGACAATTAGAACTCTTGAACAAGGAAGCAGAGCAAATTGTGAAACCAAAATACACAAGATCCAATAAGGAAATTATTTCTGAAGAAGGAAAAAATTAATACCAATATGAAAAATTTCAGGGCAAATCTTTTTATTTTTATGACCAAGAAAGCAAGCATGTAGGAAAACAAAGTGAATATGAAGAGGAAGAAAATCATATTTGCCTCAGATTTCTGAGATTTATAGAAAATAATGGAGCATGGTTGCAATAAAACTTTTCAAAGTGTTTTTTGCTTCAGTAAGTTCCATGAAATTCTCCATCAGCAAAATGATTTTGGTTTCTGTTGGATTAAAAAAAAAAGTTTATGCCCTGGCCAGGTGGTTCAGTTGGTTGGAACATTGTCCTATGTGCCAAAAGGTTGCAGGTTCAATCTCTGGTCGGGGCATGTATGGGAGGCAACTGATCAATGTTTCTCTCCCTCTTTGTCTCTCTAAAATCAATAAACATACCCTCAGGTGAGGATTTTAAAAAGTTTAAAAAGTTATGAAATGCTGCAAGTATGCTCCCTTTTTGGTGGTTTGATAACGCACATATTATTAAAAATCTTGAGAATTCGTGTGTTAAAGAAACCACACAATTTTAATTTTTAAATCCATAGCAACCCAAATATACTTATTTGAGCCTTGAACCCCCTTTTCATGTAAGAATGATTGGTATTCAACATTCACAGAATGGGTTTTTGGGGAATGGTGGACATAGTATTGAGGGAAATATTTTAAACCAAATATCATCTTCTCAGGTAAGTTATTACTGTAGATGTGTTCTCTGAGCCTTTGCACAACTAAGACCAAAATGTATCCTTATATCCTTTCTGATTATATGTATATGACATTCATTAGCCAAACTAATGTACATCAAATGAATAACCCACAAATAAAAGGTGTGACTTCTGAAACCAGTTCAATACAGATTTAACTGTAAATAACTGAAATTGCATGTAGCTTGATTGTTTAATGAGACATTTCTTGCTGTATTGGGGTGTTTGCAAAAACTCCCAAGTCTGAGAAAAATAGGTGTCATGAAACTTCTTTATTCTAAAGTGAGGAGTTAAGCCATCTATTTGGACTTGCAAAGGGTGTGTCCCCAAACTGGATATGCCACCATGTGTTCATCATCCATATCTAAATAATATAAGGAAAGGCTAAGAATTTTTGAGAGGTTAAAGAAGATTGTGAAAAATGTAGAGATTTAGTGTGATATACCCATATATAGTCCCTTCTAACTGCTCATAGTGGCAGAGAGGAAACTGTTTCTCCCCACTTGAAGCCAAGTGAGGGACACTTCAAGAGAACTATTTAAAGAACTTATGTGTCCCCTGGGGTTTACAGAATACAAAGACTGTTATTTAACTACTTCCTGAAAAGTTCAAAGATGAGAGGCTAGCTGCTGTGCTTGAAGTATGGAGAGATGTGACTGCAGTTAAAAGTTCATTGGGGCAGCCCTGGCTGGTGTGGCTCACTGGATTGAGTGCCAGCCTCTGAACCAAAGGGTCACCAGTTCGATTTCCAGTCAGGGCACATGCCTGGGTGACAGGCCAGGTCCCCAGTAGGAGGCACTCGAGAGGCAACCACACAATGATGTTTCTCTCTCTTTCTCCCTCCTTTCCCCTCTCTAAAAATAAATAAATTAATTTTTTTAAAGTTCATTGGGGCAAAGATAAATGAGTTTCCCATTGGCTAGATACCGTGTCTGGAAGGGAACTGGAGGGAACAAGATGGAGTAGCTATGAAAAAGACTGTGCAAGAATATCACCTGAAGGTGCAGGTGACCGTAGGATGGGTGAACCACTGAAACCAGGGACTACAGAGGAAGTCATAAGTGACCAGCTGAAGGAGCTATCACCCATATGAAAGGAATTACAGGTGAGATATCACCAATAGAGAATTTCTCACCAAAATTATCCCTTGAAATACATACTAAAAACTTAATGAATTTTAACTATTAATTTTATCACTATTAGAATCTCTAGATGATGTAAAATAAATAAATAAGCAATATAAATTTAAAAATAAGAGCCAATCCTTCCTTCTTGAAATTTTATTTTGTGTTGGCTCCTGTGATACCACTTGCTCTTGGTTGTTTTTCTATCTCGTGAGCCACTCCTTTTAGTCTCTGTTGCTGGTCTTCCTCACTTTCATTACGTATTCACATTAGAGTGCCCCAGGGCTCAGACTTTGAGGCTTTGCCTTCTTACACAAAATTATATGATGACCTCATCCAACCCAATGACTTTAAATTACATCTACAAATAAATGAATCCCAAATTTACATCTCCAGCCCAGACTTGTCCTTGAACTTATTATTTGTATCTTAAGGTGTTATTTATTTATTTTTAGAGACAGGAGGAGGGAAGGAGAAAGAGAGGGAGTAAAGCATCTATGTGTGGTTGACTTTCATACACCCCCTACTGGGGACCTGGCAGGTGCCCTGCCTGGGAATTGAACTGGCAACCCTTTGGTTCCCAGGCCAACATTCATTCCACTGAGCCACACCAGCCAGGGTTGTTATTTGTATTTTGATCTACCTATATGACATATCTACTTGGATGTTTGCTTGGAAACTCAAACTTAATGTGTACAAGGCAAAATTCTTGATTCCTTTCCTACCCCAAACCTGATCAGACCCCAAACGTGTTCCTTCCCCAGACTTCCCCATCTGCTTAACCTGTTCTCATTTAGGAAAAACGTAAATGGAAATACCCCTACTAAAAACAGAATGCTATAAATAAAATGATATCATTTCCTTCCAAAGACTCAGTATACTGGAGTGATATGAAAATAATAATAAAAGTGAGATATTTCATAGCAAACTTGGGAAATAAGGTTAGTTATCTCAGGGTAAATCCTCTAGCTGCAAATGCTGCCAGTGAGTGTTCTCTGGGTAAATGCGAAATATGTTGTTCAGACCAAAAACAGAGAATTACCATATACTTCACTCTATTCTTGATCCTTTTTCCCTAATAATTTATATCCAGCCTGTGAGTAACTATTATCAGTTCTACCCTCAAAATACACACCAATCTGAACACTTCCTTGCACCCCTGCCACTACCACCCTAATCATAGCCAACATTGTCACCTCTTGTTTAGACTATAGGCTTTTCTTTACTAGTTTCCAGACTTCCAACCTTCCTCATCAGTCTATTCTTTTTTTTAAAGTAGATTTTATTGATTATGCTATTACAGTTGTCCTAATTTTCTCCCTTTGCCCCCTTCTACCCAGTGCCCCCCTTCCCTCCAGCAATCCCCCTCTTAGTTCATGTCCATGGGTGGTGTGTATGAATTCTTTGTTTTTTCCCTTTCCTATACTATTCTTAATTTCCCCTTGCCTATTTTGTTCCTACCAATTATCCTTAATCCCTGCACCTTTTCCCCCATTCTCCCCCTCTCACCTGATAACCCTCCAAATGATCTCCATACTTATGATTCTGTTTGTGTTCTGGTTGTTTGCTTAGTTTTTATTTTTTTGTGTTTAGATTCAGTTGTTGATAGTTGTGAATTTGTTGCCTTTTTAATGTTCATGGTTTTCAGCTTATGTTTATGTTTTTAATAAAATTTAATATATTTTAAAATATTTTATTTAGTTTAGAGAGAGAGGAAAGGAGGGAGAAGGACAGGGAGAAACATCAATGTGTGTTTGCCTCTCATGTGGCCCCTAATGGGGACCTGGTCCACAACCCAGGCACGTGCTGTGACTGGGAATTGAACTGGTGACCCTTTGGTTTGCAGGCCCACACTCAATCCACTGACCCACACCAGCCAGGGCTGATCTTTTTCTTAAATAAATCTCTTTAACATATTCTTTTAACTTAATAACCAAAGTAATTATTATAAAATTTAAGTCAGATTATTTCACCTTTTTATTAAAATTATTTAATGGCTTCCCATTTTACTCAGAATAAAAGTAAAAATTCTACAAGGTTAAACACATTATGCCACCCTCACTACTTCTCTGACCTCATGTTCTAATTCTCTCCCTCTCTTGCTCGCTCCACACCAAGTACACTAGCTTCCTTACCTTTCCTTAAAAATATCAGACCATATCTGATTTAGGGTAGCACTTTTCATGTGCTGTTCTCTCTATCTGGAACATTGTTTACACAGATCAAGATCCTTGCATGGCTTACTCCCTAACTTCTTTTATGTCTCTTCTGAAATATCACTATATCAGAGTATCCTTCCTCAGCCACCCTAATCAAAATTGCAACCTATCTCTGTCACCATCACTCAATATCCTCTTCTCAGCTTGGTTTTTCTTCATAAAACTTATCGGCACCTGATATATTGTAGAATGTTTTTTTTATCATTATCTTTTTTTTCTGCTGTGAGGGTAGAATCATCATCTTTCTTGTACTGTAGCTGGGGACATATCCCCAGGGTGAGAAACAATGTCTGACATAGAGTATGTACTGAATGAATATGTGTTAAATGAAGAAATGAGTGAATCATTGTTTTCAAGTAGCATTGTAATAAATAAAGAAATGAAAGAGAATAAGCTAAAAAAGTAGATAAAAATAAAAGTAAATATATTTTATGAGTAACAGGGAAATGAGGGAGAACTTGAAATAAGTAACAGTTAATGAAAACATGAAGAGGAATGAAGTAGAAAAAATAGAATGGTAATAGTGATGTAATATTAGAAAGGAAAGTAACTGTACCAGGCAAAGTATTGGGGAGAGAATACAGTGACCTTATTTTTGCAAGGTAAGAATGTGAGCTTTATTTATTTATTTATTTTGGCCAGGATGGGGTAACTACAGACTTTGAGGGGCTCAGGAAAGAGCCGAGAGGGTCCTAAGTTTTCATCTTGGGCTTAATTTAAGGTTCTTCACAAGCATGAAGTAAAGGCTAAAGAAGATTATTAAACTATCTACTTGAGTGTGGATGGCATGGACATGAAGACAGAGGCACTTAGCTAACACCAGGAGAGTTTTAGGTCGAAGTATTTATAAAATCTTTGTCCAAATATTAGTTGACCAATAATCTAACTGAGCAGAGACTTCAGTGGCTGCAAAAAACAAAGAATTTACTTATAACAAACACAAACTTTAGAAACAGCTGAGGAATGTGACTAAACAAGCAAACAATACCAAAGAGCAAAAATAACACAACTCAGGGAGGAGGAGAAATCTGATTTCAAGCATCAACATATCATGTCATATAAAATACTCAGTTTTCAACAAAAAATTATGAGACATGCAAAGAAACAAAAAGGTATGGCATACAAACAGGAAGAAGTTAGTAGAAACTCTCTGAAGAAGTATAGACATTGCACTTTAATACACTTTAAATAAACTATTTTAAATTTACTCAAGAGCTAAAAGAAAGTGTAGACAAAGAACAATAAAGAGATAGAAAATAGGCATTTACAACTATAAATTTCCCCATAAGCATTGCTTTATGTTTATCTCATAAGTTTTGGTATGTTGCACCAAAATGCTTACTGGTACAATCGGTGAATAAGGGTTGAGTTTGAGATACATTTGAAAGTATAGTATACTGAATGTGCTGAAACACTGAATTTGACTATGAAGAGATAGAAATAAGTCACAAAGACACTTAGAATCTTTACCTAAGCAACCTGGTTTATGATGGTGCTGTTCAATGAAATAGGGAACACTGGGGAAATGAATTGTATGGGTAGAAATCAAAAGTCTTGTTTGGATCATTTAAAAATTTAGATGCTTATTAGATGTGAATCTGCATTATATAATCTAGAAAACATATGAAGGCCAGGTAGTAAACTTTGTAGACTCAAATATTTAGATTAGGGTAAAAGAGGAGGGAAAAGCAACAAAGAAAGTTGAAAAGGAAAAACCAGTGGAATATTCAGAGAAGCAAGGGACAGTGGAATCCTAAAAGGCAAGTGAAGAAGCTGTTTCAAGAAGGAGACCATGAGCCCTCACCAGTGTGGCTCAGTTGGTTGGACATCATCCCACCTAGCCAAAGGTCACAGGTTCAATTCCTGGTCAGGGCACATGCCTGGGTTACAAATCTCACATTGATGTTTTTTTCTCTCTCTCTTTCCCTCCCTTTTCCTCTCTCTAAAAATAAATAAATAAAATGTTTTTTTAAAGCGACCATGAAACTGTGTCAAATATTCTTGTTAAATCCTTAATGTAATGACTGAGAATGGATCATTAGATTTGGCAATGTGAAAATTGTTTCAGTGGAGTGGAGCAGGTAAAAACCTTATAGATGTGGGAGACAAGAAAAATATAGTAAGTATAGACTAGTCTTTTGAGGAGGTTAGATAGAAAGAGAAGCAGAGACATCCAAATTATAGGGGTACGAGAAGGGAAAGAGGAAGAGCAACAAGTGGAAAAGTTATTTGAACAAATAATAAAGGAGAACTCCCCCAATCTGGCAAAGGAAATAGACTTCCAGGAAGTCCAGGAAGCTCAAACAGTCTCAAAGAAGTTGGACCCAAGGAGGAACACACCAAGGCACATCTTAATGAAGTTGCCCAAGATTAAAGATAAGGAGACAATCCTAGAAACAGCAAGAGATAAGGAGACAGTTACCTACAAAGGACTTCCCATCAGACTGTCAGCTGATTTCTCAAAAGAGACCTTACAGGCAGGAAGGGGTTGGAAAGAAGTATTCCAAGTCATGAAAGGCAAGGACCTACATCCAAGATTGCTCTATCCAGCAGAGGTTTCATTTAGAATGGAAGGGCAGATAAAGTGCTCCTTACATAAGGTCAAGTTAAAGGAATTCAGCATCACCAAGCCCTTATTATATGAAATGTTAAAGGGACTTATCTAAGAAAAATAAGATAAAAAACATGTACAGTAAAATGACAGCAAAGTCATAATTATTAACAAACACACCTAAAACAAAAACAAAAACAAACTAAGCAAACTAGAACAGGAACAGAACCACAGAAATGGAGATCACATGGAGGGTTAGCAACAGGGGAGTGGGAGGGGGAGAGAGGGGAAAAGTAACAGAGAGTAAGTAGCATAGATGGTAGGTAGAAAATAGCCAGGGGGAGGGCAAGAATAGTATGGGAAACGTGGAAGCTAAAGAACTTATGACACATGGATATGAACTAAAGGGGGGGAATGTGGGTGGGAGAGGGTGTGCAGGGTGGAGAGGAATGAAGGGGGAGATGGGACAACTGTAATAGCATAATCAATAAAATATATTAAAAAAAGAAAGAAAGAGAAGCAGAGAACTATGGCAGTATCTAGGGGAGAATGGTAATTATTCTCTAAACTACTCTCTTGTGATTTCCTGATTCTTGGTATTCACATCCCTGTGTAACCCTCTCCTTTTGAGTTCCAGCTGAATTTAGTGACTCACTCCTAATAATAGAATGCAGCAGAAGTGATAGGGTGTCGCTTCTGGGAGATTAATTTACATAAAGACTATAGCTTCTTTTTTGGCTTCTTTCTTTTCCCTTCTCTGTCTCTCTGAACACTGATGCTGGGGGAAGCAAGCTGCCATTCCAACTCTGTGGAGAGGACCAAGATGTGTGCCAAGCAACTAAGGACCTCAGTCTAATAACCCAAGAGAAACCAAGGCCTATCCACAACTTGGTGAGTGAGCAAGGAAGTGAATCCTTCAGCTCCAGGAGAGTTGGTACTACGGTCCCCACTGAGAGGACCTGAGCTAGGGCCGCCAAGTGAGTTGCTCCCAAATTCCTGATACACATGAATAGTGAGAGAATCCATACTGTTTTCAGTTGATAAGCTTGGGAGATTTGTTGTATGTCAATAGATAACTAATAGGGAGTGGAGGAGTGGGGAAGATTGTTGTACAGTCTAGGAAGTGTTCCTTTTTTAGTGGGAATATTTTATAGCATGTTTGTATTTTGTTTCTCATCAATATACAATGATACAGTAGAGAGGGGTGCTGATTGTAATCCTTGGACTAAGGTGGAAGGGCTGCTGTTAGTGATAAAAAGGATGAGGTAGTATGTTTGTGTAAAGTGAAATTGGGATAGTAGTTTTGGTGGTGCAAGGATGTATAAATTCTCTTCTGATTGCTTATGTTTTCTCAGTAAAAGAAGGGAGGTCAGCCCCTTATAATGAGGAGAGACAATAAAACTAAATTTGTTATATGTATTTTTTATGAAAATTAACCTACAGTATAAAGAATGCCCATAGAATCTGAGAAAAATAAAACTGTATCCAGAACAAAGAAAATATGATTTTTCTGAACTGTTGTCAAAATGTTCCTTTAAGCTTTCAGACCTCCCATCCCTCTCCTTAAATAACATAAAGGTCTAATGAATATAAACTTTACCACAGCCAAATAGAATCACTATAGAAATTCCTAGGACCTTTTATTGGTCACATCTATCTTTGAGGACCATATATACACAGTTACATAATGCCAAGAACAATATGCATTTGAGGGCGACACAAAGGAATTTGGGCATTTAGAACTCACACTGTAGAGGCAAATACTGTGTCTTGGATTGGGATTCCATGAGCTATGCAGTTTGGGTCCACTCATGTCTAATCAGCATAATTTGAACTAAGTAAACTAGCCTCAATCAGAACTGGAGAACAGGAATTGGCTGAGTGCTCAGTTAAGAGTTATCAAGTGTTACAAATTAATGAAAGAATTAAAAATCCACAAATACAAAAGCAAAACCTTCTAAAAAGCTACACATATGAGTTTTGGAATTGATATTCTAATAACCCCATTATTGATAAATGGATAAATAAAACATACCTTAGTTCAAATCCACTGAGAAGTTCTCAGAGCATTATTTAAAATTTTAAATAGTAATTCAGAGAACTCATACTGCAGATAGAAAGATTCAAAGTGCTCCCTGACAATTCCTCAGCAGGACATGTGTCTGGGTTTTGGGTTTGGTCCCTGATTGGGGTGCGAATGAGAGGCAACCAATTGATGTTTCTCATGTCAATGTTTCTATTCTGCTCTTTCTCCCTCCCTACCCCTCTCTCTAAAAGTAAATTAAAATATATATTTAAAAAGCTTTAAAGTGCAATCAGTTATGATGTCCAATGTCTAACTACCACCCTTGAAAAGTTTAGTATGAAACTCACTTTCACTTGCCAGTGTTGGTGGGACTCATTTCAGATATGAGTCCATATATTTGGAAGAAAGTTTGGAATAGATGGAATCTACAGAATAATCACAATAACAGTTGTTGAAATTACTTTCATGCATGAATCAAACATTTATTCTCCTAAGCTAAATCATAGATCAAACCCAATCACTGATGGGTCTTCTAACTCCATCTCACAATTATGTTTCCCTTTTCTATGCACTGCACCTGCAATATTTTGGGGCTTATATATAGTGTGAGGTATCTGAAGTCCATATCTAGATAATGTACATGAAACCTATAAAGATTAATTTGGTCCCACAACTGGGAAGTAAAAGGGTACCATTATGGAAAGAAATCATGTGCTGTTAGACCACCATTGCCAAATAAATCTCCTCCTAATATTAATTCCCACAATATTTCATCTCTTTTTTTTGCATTTATTATGTTGTTCTTGTTCTTATGTTGTTATTTGTGAGTATGAGTCATAAACTTAGAGCTCTTTGAAGGTATGTATTATCTCTGATTCATCATCAAATATGGTAGTCATTATAGCAATTCACAAAATATGTCTGATTCTCCAACCAGAAATGGTAAGAAGTGGGTGACACACCCCTGTCCCTTCAAAGTTAAGTCTGCCTCTTCATTTGGTGGTTAATTAAAATGTGAATGTAAAGAATGCTTGTCACTTCCAAATGAAAGCTTAAAACTAAGATATAATCCACACATTCTTTTTTTCTGGCTTAGCAATTACAGAAGCATAGAGATAGAACTTCCCTCAATGAAGGCCTGTGAGTGAAGAGATGTGCAGAAAATTTTCCCAACCAACATGTGGTAGACATGTAGCGTGAATGGAAAATACATTTTTGTTATTTTAATACTCTCATATTTGGGGGTAGTTGGTACAGCATAAGTAAGCCTATTCTAATACATTGTACAGCCCCTAGCACTGAACATAGTGCTTTGTAGATACTGTTCATTAATAAGGGACTTTCAGATCTGAGGGTTAGTTTCATTCTCTGAGGAGTCTTTCAGATCAGTGGCATAGACTGCCAAGATCTGAAATCTGTGGAAGCCTGTATACAGGGTGGGAGAAAAGCAGATTTACAAATCTGCTTTTTTGTGAGTATGTAAAACACAGTTTATTCTTGTATTATTATTTATTGTATTATCTTCCATACAAACAACCATAAACTTATTTTTGTCCCACCGTGTATTTCTTTCCCAGCTTACTGTGAGGAACATATTTACATGAAGAGGGTGATACTAATCTTTCTCATACAGCTTACCCTGCCACTAATCAACAATTAAATCAACATGATTTTTTAATACCTGCTCTTCATCAGTATAGCCACAAAACCCTAGGACATCAGATTTGGCAGGTACTACAGGGAGCTTCTACACACCTCCTTCATCATGTAGATGACCATGAAAATGACTATTATGCAGATGACACATGATCAGAGCAGGAAAGGATGAAGGCTCTAATCAGGGGCAGAAGAATGAGTAAGTGTTAGGGACTAAAGTACTTACAGCCTAGTGGACATGTGAGAGAATATAAGAGCACAAATAATGAATAAACTGATACAGGCTATTATTGCAATGGAAGCCCATGAAAGGAAAGGCTAGATCGATCGATCTATCTATCTATCTATCTATCTATCTATCTATCTATCTATCTATCTTATTCTATATATACACATTAATAACATGATAGAAATTTGTTCCATGGCACTCAAGTGAAACTAATAGTACATTTCCTTATTTTAAAAAAATCTAATTAAAATGAGCTTTGTCATTACCAAGACTAGTGGGAAATTAAATCTCAGGCATTATTGTGAGGTTCTACACAATTATTTTCTTTGCATAAAATTGCTGAGATTAATATAATCCAAGAAATTTGGGGAAGGCTGCCTGGTTGTTAAACCAATTAAATCATTAAGAAAACAATTAAGCCATATGATACATTCAAATACAGTCAGTTTTCCTGCTCAGAGCCTACATCCTTGACATGAATTTGGCCACCAGGATACCCACTGCCCCTTGGAAAGCAGTGATACTTAGTCAGTCACTTGGATCCACACATGTAATCCTCCAGGTCAAAAAAAAAAGCTGACAACTCCTAACTTTGTGTGTGAGAATGCTATATATCCCCCAACATTCAGAAAGTCCATGAATTTTCAATCACCCCAGCATAGGGAAATACAGCTCTTAAACACTTCCCTTTACCAAACAGTCTAGGCTTATATGTATGTAAATATAGAGACATCTGAAACAAAAATAAAATGTAAAACCTTGAAACCACCAGTGCAAAAATGCATGAAGAAAATTGGATCTTTTGGATATGTACTAGGAGAAATATTCACTAATAAATTACATTAAAAATCCTACACAAGTTGAATCAATTTCTGGAAAAATATAAAATGCCAAAATTGGCATAAAATTAAAAAACTTGATTAAGCAAATCACATTAAAGAAATTATAATTAAAAAGTTTCTCTTCAAATAAGCATCGGATCCAAATGGTTTTATTGTTTTTATTTTTAAATTATATTTTATTGATTATGCTATTATAGTTCTCCTGATTTTTTCCTCTTTTGCCCCCTCCACCCAGCACTCCCCATTCCGTCAGGCAATCCCCACACCATTGTTAATGTCCATGGGTCATGCGTATAAGTTCTTGGGCTACTGCACTTCCTATATTGTACCTTACACCCCCATGGCTGTTCTGTAACTACCTATTTGTATCTCTCTTTTTTTAATATATTTTATTGATTACGCAATTACAGTTGTCCCATTTCCCCCCTTCACTCCCCTACACCCTGTATACCCTCTCCCACCCACATTCACCCCCTTTAGTTCATGTCCATGTGTCATAAGTTCTTTAGCTTCTACATTTCCCATACTATTCTTGCCCTCCCTCTGTCTATTTTCTACCTACTATCTATGCTACTTATTCTCTGTACCTTTACCCCCTCTCTCCTCCTCCCACTTCCCTGTTGCTAACCCTCCATGTGATCTCCATTTCTGTGGTTCTGTCCCTGTTCTAGTTGTTTGCTTAGTTTGCTTTTGTTTTAGGTATGGTTGTTACTAACTGTGAATTTGAAGTCTTTTTTTACTGTTCATATTTTTAATCTTCTTTTTCTTAGGTAAGTCCCTTTAACTTTTCATATAATAAGGGCTTGGTAATGATGAACTCCTTGAACTTGGCCTTATCTGAGAAGCACTTTATGTGCCCTTCCATTCTAAATGAAAGCTTTGCTGGATAGAGCAATCTTGGATGTAGGTCCTTGCCTTTCATGACTCGGAATACTTCTTTCCAGCCCTTTTCCTGCAAGGTCTCTTGAGAAATCAGCTGAAAGTCCTATGGGCACTCCTTTGTAGGTTACTGTCCCCTTATTTCTTGCTGCTTCTAGGATTCTCTCCTTCATTTTTACCTTGACTAATGTAATCACGATGTGCCTTGGTGTGTTCCTCCTTGGGTCCAATTTCTTTGGGACTCTCTGAGCTTCCTGGACTTCCTGAAAGTCTATTTCCTTTGCCAGAATGGGGAAGTTCTCCTTCATTATGTTTTTAAATAAGTTTTCAATATCTTGCTCTTCCTCTTCCCCTTCTGGTAAACCTATAATTTGGATGTTAGAACATTTAAAGATGTCCTGGAGGTTCCTAAGCTTCTCCTCATTTTTTTTGAATTCTTATTTCTCCAAGTTTCCTGTTTGGTTGTTTCTTTCTTCCTTCTGGTCCACTCTATTATTTTGAGGCCCAGTTTCTTTCCCATCACTATTGATTCCCTGTGCATTTTCCTTCAT
>PVIA01013868.1:18627-29843 GCA_004024845.1 Tonatia bakeri
TCGGTTGCTTAAAAGGATGAGTTCTGGGGCTTTGATTTGTTCTTCTGTTTGAGCCATCTCTCTCTCTCTCTCTCTCTCTCTCTCTCTGTCTCTCTCTCTCTTTTTTTTTTTTTTTTGGTCTGATCACACCTGTTACAGTAGGTGGCGGACGTAGCCTTAGGTGTTCACCAGGGCGGGGCACCCCAGTCGCTCGGTTGTGACGTTGTATGTGGGGGTGGGGTTGAGAGGGAACAATGGTGGTTGCTCTGTTCTCCGTGGGACCTCAGTCCCTTCTGCTGCTTCCCCCAAGCAAACTGGGCCCCTCTGGTGCCAATTCCCGTGTGGGTGGGCTTGTGCACACTGTGGGACCCTCCAAGGACCTCTCCTGTGAGGCTGGGTATCTCTCCTTGTGCCTCAACTTCCACAGGTGTCCGCGATCAGTGTCCCAAGGCTATATTTCCCAGTGCTGGGATCCTGAGTTGCACGCACTGCCTTGCTTTACAATCCCCACCTCACTGGGTCTGCCGGGTGCCACCCCTCTGCCGAGGCCTGCCAGCTGCCGCAAGCGCACTCAGGGTCCATTCACTGCGGTCTTGCACTCCCCAGATGCCTTACGCACCCTCGGATGCCTTATGCGCCCGGTCCCAACTCTGCTCTCCGAGCTGCGACCTGCGCCCAGCTGCCCGACTCCGCCCCTCCTACCGGTCTGGATGAACAGGTCTATTTCAACTTCTTGGTTGTCCAACTTCCATTTAAATCAATTTTCTGTCAGTTCTGGATGTTATTCGGTTTCTAAATTGTTGTTGTTCCTATCTTGTTCGTGCGTGGAGGTACGGTGCATCCACCTATGCCTCCATCTTGGCCAGATTTGTATCTCTTAATCCCTCATCTTTTCATCCATCCCCCCAAGCCCCTTTGTGTTTGAGCCTTGGTTGCTGTTGTCAGACCAATGGTAGGGATTTACTCAGGCCAGTCAGCTACAAGGACTGGCTGTGACCACTTACTACCCGCCTCTGCCTTCTGTGGAGGATCAGCTGTGCAGGGGTAGGGTGGTGGTGCTCCAACATGTTCTGTAGCTGTCCACTGGGTGTGCTGGCCTTGGGGTTTCCCAGGTGGTGCAGGCCAAGGTCAGCCCCCACCTGTGTTTTGTCCAGGTCCACCCTGCATGAGCTATAAAGCAATCTGAGATGGCTGCTACTTGTGCTGGGCTTGGAGATCCCCAGGAGAAGCCAAGTTGGGAGTTTAGGCTGGTTAGTGCCATGCGTGGGGCCACTTAGCAAGAGGTTCAGAGGCCTGGGGCTCACTGAGGCCAGCTCTTACTTGTTTGAGAGGATTTAGGAAGTTGTGCAGCCTGAGCCAAGACCAGCCATTCATATGGAAAAGTGGCTTCTACACACCCGTAAGTTGAGCCCATAAGTTTGGTGTGGTGGAGTCTCTGGGGATCTTCAAGGAGGGTCAGTGTTATCCAAGTTGATGGATTCTCAGATATGGCACCAGCTTGAAAACTCTGTGGCTCTGTGGGGTAAGGTTTAGAAAAGGGACAATGTCCATGGCTCGCCTTGATGCTAGACACTTCAGTTTCTCCTCTATGTCAGTGGTGCCTTTCAAGATGCTACCCTGGTGCTGGAGCTCAGAGGGAATGAATCAGAGTAAGTGAGTCTGTGTGTGGGCTCTTTAAGAGGAACTGCTTGCACTCCGGAAGTCTCTTCCACTGACTCACTCTTACTGGTTTTTGTAGCCAGAAGTTGTGGAAACTTATCTTCCAGACACTGGAGCCCTAGGCTGGGGGAACTTGATGTGGGTCTGGGACTACTCACTCTTGAGATATCCCTCTGATTTTCATCTACCACACAGGGGTGACAGACAAGCCTGTTGCATGTCTGTACCCCTCCTATCAGCCTGGATGAATGTGGTTTATTTGATTCTGTAGTTGTCAGACTTCCATTCAACTCAGTTTCTGATGGTTCTGAGTGATGGTGGTTCTATATTTTACTTATAACTTTGATGTGGATGTGGAAAGAGGCAAGTCATGTCTGCTTACACCACTATCTTGACTGGAAGTCTCTCTTATATCCATGTTATATCAACTTTCAAAGACTAGATAACCATTACCTTATACAAATTATTGTGCAGCGAAATTCATGTTATATGACTCTCATAGCCTGACACCAAAACCAGTTAAATATTTCATAAGAAAAGCATTTTAAAAAATATTGATATTAAAATTCTCAACACAACATTAGCTAGCTGAACTCAAGTGTACAAGAGAAAATAACACATCATGTCCAAACAGGGTCTACGCCAGGGCTAGCATATAAAAAAATAGTGTAGTGCCAGAAAAATCTGTTAATGTAATTTTCCACTTTAATATACCAAAGGTGGTTCTCTTTATGGTAAAATACTTAAGTATACTGAAAACCTATCTCAGTGTATGTCCACAGTTTAAATATTATGGAAATAGTGCCCACTTGGACTACCATAATGGATAATTAGTTTCTTGAATGGGGGAGATGAGCCTCCTCTATTCTGCACTTGTCAGACCACTCCAGAGACTTCATTCTTCTCTGGGTGCCTCATTTAAGATGAGCAGAAGCTACAAGCAAGGGACCAGGATGGTGACAGAACATGAAACCATGAAGTATCTGAAACAAATAATTTTAAGAAGTTGAGACATGCAGATATATTAAAACTTTTTCAATTATTTTCAGGATTGTTACATAGAGGAAAGAAAGAGCAATTTCTATATGTCTAGAACTTAGAAGAGAGATTAGATCAGTTTTCTGTGGCCCTAGATTCAACTATTAGGATGAATGGTTGAGGAAGATAGATTCGGGGCCAACATAAAGTTGAAATTCCTAATAGAACTTTTCAGAGAAATACTGAACTGCATCCTGAGGTAGTGAGGTGCCCATCATTGAATAAGTTCAAGGAGAGGGAAACAATTATTTGACATGGATATGCTATTTAAAATGTTAACACTGGATTAAGAATTCCAAGATGTTAATAGAGACATTTTCTAATGTTTCTTTTGACCTAGAAAAGTTCTGTGGGGACTTCCAGTCAAGATGGTGATATAGGCAGACATGGCTCACCTCTTCCCATGACCACATCAAAATGACAACTAAAATATAGAACAACCATTACTCAGAAATGTCAGAGATCAAGGTGATTGGAAGTCTGACAACTATGGAATTAAAGAAACCACATCCATCCAGACTGGGCCAAGGAGCTGGCAAGCTGGTGCCATATCTAAGACTCCATCAACCTGACTAACAATGTTTGACCCTCCTTGAAGGTCCCCAGAGTCTCTGCTCCACACAACTTACGGCCCACCCAATCTGCTTTTCCATATGAATGGCTGGTCTTGGCTCAGTCTTCACAATTTCCTGAATCCTCTCAAACAAGCAACAGCTGGCTTCAGTGAGCCCCAGGGATGGCACTAGCAGCAGACAGCCTAGATTCCCAATCTGGCTTCTCCTGGGAATCTCCAAGCCCAGCACAAGTAGCAGCCATCTCAGATTGCTTTATAGCTCATGCAGGGCGGACCTGGACAAAACACAGGTGGGGGCTGACCTTGGTCTGAACCACCTGGGAAACCCCAGGGCTAGCACACTCAGTGGACAGCTACAGAACATGTTGGAGCACCACCAACCTACCCCTGCAGAGCTGATCTTCCAGGCAGGGGGGAGGTTGGGGGTAAGTGGTCACAGCCAGTCCTTGTAGCTGACTGGCCTGATTAAATCCCTCCCATTGATCTGCCAACAGCAAATAAGGTTCAACTACAAGAGAAAGGTGTACTCAGCCCACATGAAGGGCACACCTTGAGTACCCAGCTTGGGTGACAGGGGAAGCTGTGCCACTGGACTCTGTAGGACACTGACTACATTAGATCATGCTACCAAGATAGGAAGTGAAAGCAGCTCTACCTAATACATAGAAACAAACACAGGGAGGGTCCCAAAATGAGGAGACAAAGAATCATGGCCCAAATGAAAGAGCAGTTCAAAACTTCAGAAAAGAAGCTAAACAGAATGAAGGTAAGCAATCTGTCAGATGCAGGGTTTAAAACATTTGTTAAGGATGCTCAAGAAACTTAGAGAGGACCCCAACTGCATAAAAGAAATCCAGTCAGAAATGAAGGATACACTAATGGAAATAAAGAACAATTTACAGGGAAACAACAGTAGAGTGGATGAAGCTGAGAACCAAATCAATGATTTGGAACATAAGGAAGCAAAAAACAACCAATCAGAACAACAAGAAGAAAAAAGAGTTAAAAAAATGAGGATAGTATAAACAGTCTGTGGCATAATTCAAGAGGTCCAACATTCATATCCTAGGGGTGTCAGAGGGAAAAGACAAAGAGCAAGAAATTGGAAATCTATCTGAAAAAAATAGTGAAAAAAAAACCCTCCCCTAATTTGGTGATGGAAATAGACATGCAAGTCCAGGAAGCACTGAAAGTCCCAGTTATGATGGATGCAAAGAGGCCCACTCCAAGACACATCAAAATTAAAATGTCAAAGGTTAAAGATAAAGAGAGAATCTTAAAAGCGGCAAGAGAAAAGTTGTTAGTTACATAGTGGGGAGTTAACTTTTCAGGCTAGAAGGGCCTGGCAAGAAATATTCAGTCATGAAAAGCAGGGACCTGCAGCCAAGATTGTTCTTCCCAGCAAAGCTATCATATAGAATCGAAGGGCGGACAAAGAGTTTCCCAGACAAAAAAAAAAAAAAAAAAAAAAAAAAAAAAAAAAAAAAAAAAAAAAAAAAAAAAAAAAAAAAAAAAAAAAAAAAAAAAAAAAAAAAAAAAAAAAAAAAAAAAAAAAAAAAAAAAAAAAAAAAAAAAAAAAAAAAAAAAAAAACCTAAAGGAGTTCATCATCATCAAACCATTATTATACAAAATGTTAATGAGACTTATTTAAGAAAAAGAAGATCAAAACTATGAAGAATAAAATTGCAAAAAATACATATCTATTAACAATTTAATCTAAAAAACAAACTAAGCAAACAAGAACAGAGACAGAGTCATGGATATGGAAAGTATTTTGATGTTTGCCAGATGGAGAGGTGCGGGGGAATGGGAGAAGAGGTGAGGGGATTAAGAAGTACAACTAGAGCTCTGACTGGTGTGGCTCAGGGGATTGAGTGTTTGCCTGCAAACCAGAGTGTCCCCAGTTTGATTCCCAGTCAGGACACATGCCTAGGTTGCAGGCCAGGTCCCCAGTAGGGAGTGTGAGAGAGGCATCCACACATAGATGTTTCTCTCCCTCTTTCTCCCTCCCTTCCCCTCTTTAAATATAAATAAATAAAACATTTTTTTTAAAGAAGTAGAGATAGGTAGTTACAGAATAGCCATGGGGGTTTAAAGTACAATATAGGAAATGGAGTAGCCAAGGAACTTATATGCATGACCCATGTACATGAGCAATGGTGTCAGGATTGCCTGATGAAGTAGGGGGTAGTGGGTGGAGGGGGGCAAATGGGGAAAAAGTCAGGAGAACTGTAATAGCATAATTAATAAAATATAATGTTTAAAACAGTTCTGTGAATCATTAGTAGTCAAATCACCCTTATATTCAAGTTTAGCTTTAGCCTATGTGGTATTATATATCAAATTTCAGTTGTATAACAAAAAAGAGAGAAAAAGCACAAAGCAGTGTTCCATAATTACATTTCCTTTTGGTAAATCTCTTGGGCTTTCCTTTTCAGTATTAAGTCAAAGGGAAGATTGATTTTTCGATTAGGTTGCATTAGATAAAAATCTATTGCCAGATACCAACCAGTCTCTGTGCCCTTGTGTCAGACAGTGCTGGTCATTACCTATCCAAAAGCCATGCTCTTCTTCTACCTTGCAAAGAGAACCCTGATTTTGTTCAGGATAGGCAGCAACATGCTCAGAGAAGGTGGATTCCTCTACAATCTAAACCAAGCATGATAACCCCATTGCTATTTTGCCAGTGATTGTTTTATGGGTGAAAATGTGACCCAGTTTTCCTTTCCAAAATATGAAAGAGAAGTTCTTCTAGGCAAAGGAGTACTTCTGTGAAAACTTTCCTCCCTGATGAATAGCAGAGGATGGAAGTCCCTTTTCCCTACTCTTCGATGAGTCCTCTGGCAATGTGGTATGTTGAGCTGTGGCAGCTATCTTGCAACAATGAAGGGAATTCAAACTATTTGCAGGGAAAGCATCTTAGAGTTCTGCCATTATAGACCTCAGGAAAAGGAGCACTATGGAGTTCTTAAGTGAGATAATAAATCACTACTGTTTTAAGTCACCTTTTAGTCATGTATTCTGTTACCTGCCACCTTAATATCCTAGCAAATGAGGTCCCAGAAGAATAAGTCAGGTTGAGTGAACTGCAGAAACTATATGACAAATACATATATACAGTAGATACTTCTCTCCTTGAGTGGAAGCATAATTAATTAGCTATGGGGGAATCTAGCGTTTGTTGATCAATATCTATGTCTATCTATTTTCTCTTTTTATCTATCTATCTATCTATCTATCTATCTATCTATCTATCTATCATTCACTAACTGTAGCAACTAAGTTAAGTGGCCTGCCTTCCTCAGTCTAAACAATCTGGTTTAATGATCAGTTGAGCTACTTTAAGTGGTATTAATCCCTACATTGTCTCACCCACACACCTGCTATGTACAATCTTCAGCCACCTGCCACTTAATACATAACTACCATTTTATCATTTTTAGAGTCTTTTTTCCCTCACCCCTGTACATGCTGTTTGATGTCAGAGAGAGGGGAAGGGAGGAAAAAAGAGAAGTAGAGAAACATCTATGTGAGAGAGAAACTTTGATTGGTTGCCTTTCACATGAGCCCTGACTGAGGACAGAACCTGCAACCCAGGCATGGGCCCCAACAAGGAATCGAATCTCAGATGTCTCAGTTTGCCAGACAATGCCCAGTTAACTGAATCACATCAACCAGGGCCATGACCACCACTTCACAGCTGAGAAATCAATGACCCCGAATAAGGATCCAAGGTCACATGGCTAAAAAGTGCTGAGGGCAGTAATTGATAAGATTCAGTCTCACACAATCTGCCTCCTAAATCCCTATTTTTAACAAGTACCCTATAATTCTTCTCCATGTTGAAAGACAGCATGCTGAATGTGAGGAGAAATATGACTAATACATAAGAGAAAAAGCAGAGATTACAAGCTCAGTACCAGCAGCAATGGGTAGGATGTACTTCCCTGGAGTTAAAAGTATGAGGAAACGCTTCCAAACAGAGCCAGATTGCTAAGGACAAAACTTACAATTAAATGAAGTAGAAGCAAAGAGGGTACATATGTCTTATGAAAGAGTGAAAATTCTTCATCTTGCATGGATTTGTACTCAATACTAAAAACACTAGCTTGAGTATGCTAACTTGGAATGGTAACCCTGTTAACCTCATGCTGTCATTTTATTTTTGGTCATTTTTAAAAGGTGAACTTTTGATCAGTAAATAATGGAGTGTTTTCTACCATTTTATATATTACCTAGAATCCTCTTCTTTCCTTTTCTATTCAGAACTCCAAATATCTCAGCAATAATTTCATAATGACATGATTTTCATTAATACTTTTCAGACACTTCAGAAATGGTCTTTTAGTTATAAGTCATAGTAAAAAATTCACTCAAATAATGTGGTTAAATTCATTGGTGCTAATTGCTTAATCCCAATGACAATGATGACAGTTTGCCTAAAAAGTGAAACATTTCAGCTGCATGTAGAAGAAAAGTCATTTAGGTAGTAGTTAAGGTATACATAGATGCTAGTCTTTACTATGAGACTCACTCCATGAGTAAGCAGGGGAAATTCAATCAACCCCTCTGAGCCTTAGTTTTCTCACATGTAATAAGGGTACTAATGCCTATGAACTGTGCCTTTTTGAGGATCAAATAAAACAATGAATTTGAAATTCTTATGGAAGCAGAAAAACGTGCCACACGCAAAATGTTTTCTTACTTTTCATCTAAAACATTCAGAAATACCAATTTTTTTATTAATCTAAACTGGCCTCTTAGCTATCTGTCATTTGCATATATGTATTCATGAGTCAATCAAATGGAAATATATATTGGTTTGAAGTCATTATTGCATTTTTAGGTTGAAAGATAGGGAGGAGAAGGAGATGGCAGTGCTTGTAGAATTGGGGGCAATAAGTACATTCTGCAAACCAGAGATTATATGGAAAAATGAGTCATCATCAGACAACCAATTCATTCCTAAGGAGGTCTATTAGTAACTATAAAAGCACAAAAAGAAACAGCTGTAGGGGTTCACATCAGAATTACCATAATATATTCATATAATTTTGTAGGAAATCATGATGGTGTCAGAAATTGATAGTCATTGTCTTCAATTTCAACTCCATTAGAGGCAAAGCCAAACAGATTTCATAAAGCTGAAGTGTATCTGCTGCTTAGCTGGAAGGATTTTTTTAAAAGAATTATAAAACCTGTTTTTAGTTTCTGCTAGCTATAGTAAGAGCTTAGGATGTATAGGCCTAAGAGACTTTAAAGGATTGACAAGTTCATAGAGGTAGCACAGGGTTTGCAGGGGTTTGTTTCATTACAAACCAGCTTATTAGTAAAAGCACTACTAGCCTTATGATTCAATCATCATTGCTCATGGTCAGGGTATTATCCTTGACTAGCCTAAATTAATCTCAATAAAATTTGCTTGAGTATAGAGTGGCTCGCCCTTAATGGTTGTGATTTTATACAATTACCAAATAGGTTTTTGAAAAAATACTTGAGCCTAATATTCAGCTAAAGGATAGCAAAAGCAGTCGATGCTCTGAGTCTCTCTTCCCAAAAAGAAAATGGTTGCTTTACAAATGAGTACAGGGTTTTGTTTTTATAGGACAACCACAATGGTGTCCTCTGCAGATTATGTATTGTATATTTAATTATTTCTTTTTAAAAAAAGATTTTGCTTATTTATTTTTAGAGAGAAAGGAGGGAGAAAAAGAGGGAGAGAAACATTGGCCTGCAACCCAGGCATGTGCCCTGACTGGGAACTGAACCAGTGTCCTCTCAGTTTGTAGGCCAGCACTCAATCCACTGAGCCACACCAGCCAGGGTTAATTATTCCCTAAAAGCACTGTAAGGAGTGATTTTAAGACTGTCTTGTATGATCCTACGTTATATATTTAATCTTAATGAGTCTTAGTTTTCTCTTCTATAAAATAAGGAATTAGGTTGAGATTATCTCCAAGTCTTCTTCAAGCTAAAAGAAAATATGACACTGGTTTTCAGTACTTTTCAGGTTAGTTAATTTGGGTAAGGATAATTCAAGGAAACACACAAAACTGAATCACAACCCCTTTTGAGAAATACATAATTATTTTTGAATTATAATTTTCACAATTTAAAACTTGCTCCCCTTAAACATAAAACTGTGTAACTTAATGATGTATCTACAGAATAACACATATAAGATATTGGAATTAAAAGCAAATATGGAATTTAAGAGAAGATTTATTTTGAAATGTCAAAGCAAATTATATTAGAAGAAAATTGTAGTGACCCCCTAAAAGAGCCTCACTTCCCAATCTCTATAAAAGATACACATAACTAGATGTACCTATCCATCCATGTTAATACCAATGTAGCATAACAATTTAAAGAGTGGTTTTATTAACAAACACATACAATTTAGAAGTGGGATGTATAAACAGTTATTTTTTCTTGTGGTGACCTTAACTCCTACAGAGGTATAATCAAGCTGTCAGGGTGATTTTACCCCAAGCACATTAACAACTACAAGTTGTGTGAAATTCCTACAGATGAAGAGGGCAGAACTGATTCTAGGGCCTTCTATTTGAGCTCCTTAATAATGTTCCTTTTTCAGAAAAGACCTCTGAGTCACAATTCAGAAAACCAGAGCCAAAGTGGTCTCTGCCTCCAGAGATGAAGTTTTGGAAATGAAAAAAATTGTTGTTCCCAGAACCCAGTACCTATTTGTCAAATTCCTTCCTTCTGGGGGTGGGTTACATGTCCTCTGTTTCAGACATCTGGGATAAATACAAGAAACAAAACAAATTTCTCCAGTATGTCAGGAATCCAGGCCCAGCTTTCGAGAGTGACCATGAAGTGGCAAGAATTACTGATCTCTGTGAAGTAATACTGTATAAGGAAAAATGCCTACTCAACATACCATCATATATATCATATATATGTGTATATATATGTGTGTGTGTATATAATAATATATCTATTGGCATAAATATGAAACTAATAATAATATTAATATAATACTAATAAAATATAACACTAATATACTCTATATCATATATCACATATAATTATATATTATATATTCTAGAACATACAATAAAATGATTATATATAATCGTATATAATTATATAATTATATACGATTATATATGATTATATGTGATATATAACACATAATTGTATATAATTATATGTAATATGTAATGTGTAATTATATATTATAGTATATGTATCACATATTATATATGATTATCATTATATTGATATAATTATAGATTATTATATATAATATACATTATATTAGTATTATGTCAGCATTATAATATATTTTATTAGTAATATATTGTATTATATATATTAGTATTATATATACTAGTATATATTATTATATATACACACACATATATATACATATATATGATGGTATGTTGAGTATTACTTCACAGAGAGCATATGTATATATGTGTGTGCGTGTGTGTATATAAAAATATGTAAAATCCACCCTGGCTGGTGTAGTTCAGTGGATTGAGCGCGGGCTGCAAACCAGGCATCAGAGGTTCGATTCCCGGTCAGGGCACATGCCTAGGTTGCAGGCCATGTCCCCCAGCAACCGCACACTGATGTTTCTCTCTCTCTCTCTCTCTCCCTCCCTTCCCTCTCTAAAAATAAATAAATAAAATCTAAAATATATATATATATATATATATATATATATATATATATATATATATAATCCCAGATATCTGAAACAGAGGACAGGTAACCCATATATATAATTATATATTATAAATATAATATAAGATATATTATACTTAATATAATTAAATATTCAGTATATAATTAAATATAATTAGATAAAATTATATTCAATATATTTAATATAAATCATGCATAATATGATCCATAATACATGATGATATAAAATTATATACTATGTTTATCACTATGTTATATTATATAATATTTAGTATATAAGTATATGAA
>PVIA01013869.1:0-29757 GCA_004024845.1 Tonatia bakeri
CCCCCCTCCCTACCTCCCTCCCATTACCACCCTCCCCCTAGCTTTTATCCAGGTGTCCTTTAACTTTGATCCTATAAACCCCTCCCCCTCTCCCCCGAAATCCCTCTTCTCTCTCCTCTGGTCACTCTCCACCTGTCCTCTAATGCAGTGTCTTTGACTATATCCTGCTTCTTTCTTTGTTTTGTTGTTTAGGTTCCTGTTAAAGGTGAAATCATATGGTATTTATCTTTCACTGCCTGGACAGCTCTGCATTCTTAATGTTTTGTAGGATATCTTTGCTTTTCTCCATCATCATTATTCTGAATATAATTTTACTATCATTACAAGACATATTTAGCCTTCGCTGGTGTTGTTCGATGGATTGAGCACCAGCTTGTAAACCAAAAGGTCGCTGGTTTGATTCCCAGTCAGGGCACATGCCTGGGTTGCAGGCCAGGTCCCTAGTTGGGAGTGTGGGAGAGGCAACCACACGTTGATGTTTCTCTCCTTCTCTTTCTCCCTCCCTTCCCCTCTCTCTAAAAGTAAATACATAAAATCGTTTTTAAAAGAAGCCATATTTAATAGTAAACGGCAGCATCAATTTTATATTATAAGTCCATGGGAAAATAAAATTCATTTTGCAGTGGAGATTCTTAACCCAAGTCCCTGATCTCCTAGCAGGGGTGTCCAACCTTTTGGCATCTCTGGGCCACACTGGAAGAAGAAGAGTTGTCTTGAGCCACACATTAAATACATTGTGACATATAATGACAAAGAAGTGTCTCATAATGTTTTAAGTAAATTTATGATTTTTGTGTTTGGCCACATTCACAGCCATCCTGGGCTGCATGCAGCCCCCAGACACAGGTTGGACACCCTTGTTGGAGGATCAATGGAAGCACTTTAGAGAGTCCATGTACCCCTTGTAATTGAATATGACTTTGGTACATGAATATACTTCTTTGTGAAAAAAAGCTGCTAACTTTCAGTAGATTTTAACAAGGGTATGTGACCCAAAAGAATATTTAGTGAAGAAGTATGTGGTACCTGCTTGATATTTGACTTTTTAATTTGAGAGAGACAAATATATTTAAAACAAGGATAAATGCTTATCCTTTTATTGGATCTTCTTGGCTTTTTCTAGATTATTGCTGTCCAATAGAACTTGATGCAATGATGAACATTCTCTATATCTGTGCTGTCCAATAGGGTAACCACTAGCCACATGTAATAATTAAGCATGTGAAATATAGCTAGTGAAACTACAGAACTGAATACTTTTATTTTAGATCATTTTAATTAAATTAAACTTAAATAGCCATATGTGGCTAGTTAGCTACCATACTAGACAGCATAGATCTAGGTTTAAATTTAAAATATTCTATGAAGTCAATCATGTGTCTAAATTGCTCAGTGGTGAGAACCATGTCTAATTTGTTTTGTTTACCTAGCATATGATTCAGAATTGGTAGTCAATTAATGTTGGAAGAAAAGAAAGGAGGGAGTCCTGGCCAAGATAGAGGCATATGTAGATATGCTTCACCTCTTTGCACAACCAAAAGAAGGAAACAACCAATTAAAAAAAAAAACCCAGAACTGCCAGAAAATTGAAGAACTGTATAGAAGTCTCATAACCAAGGATTTAATGAAGAAACATTCACCCAGATGGGTTGGAGGGACAGAGACAGGCAGCTGGGACAGAGAGGACAAATGGCAACACAGTGGCTCGTGGACCAGGTGGGCGAGGTGGCTGCTGGTGGATCAGGTGGTCCCATATTTGCATACAGATAAACTGGAAGAACAAATGGGGAGAAGACAGACTGCATAACCCCCTGATTCCAGTGTGGGGAAAATAGCACCTCAGAACCGCTAGCTATAAAAATCCATGATGCTTGTGGCAACAGGAGAAACTGACAGTCTTTTGAAAGTGGGACAAGAGCCAAGCAAGTGGCATTGGTCCCTCTCTGACCCCTCCCCAACAAACACTGCCACAATGCAGTGACCTGGGTTACTCTGCCCTGACGAATACCTAAGGCTCAGCCCCTTACAATGTAACAGATGTGTTGAGACAAAGAAATATGGCCCAAATGAAAGAACAGATCAAAACTCCACAAAAAGAACCTAAGCAATGAGGAGATACGCAACCTATCAGATGCAGACTTCAAAACACTGGTAATGAGGATGCTCACAGCAATAATTGAGTATGGTCACAAAATAAAGGAAGAAGTGAAAGCTATGCAAAGTAAAATAAAGAAAAATGTACAGGGAACCAATAGTGAAGGGAAGGAAACCAGGACTCAAATCAATGATTTGGAACAAAAGGAAGAAATAAACATTCGACTGGAACAGAATGAAGAAAGAATTCAAAAAAGTAAGGAGACACTTAGGAACCTCTGGGACAACTTTAAACGTTCCAACATCTGAATCCTAGGTGTGCCAGAAGGAGAAGAGGAAGAGCAAGAAATTGAAATCTTATTTAAAAAAAGAATGAAAGAAAATTGCCCCAAGCTGGTAAGGGAAATAGACATACAAGTCTAGGAAGCTCAGAGAATCCCAAACATGTTGGACCCAAAAAGGAACACACCAAGACACATCATAATTAAGTTGTCCAAGACTAAAGATAAGGAGAGGATCTGAAAAGCAGCAAGAGGAAAAGAGACAGTTACCTACAAAGGAGTTCCCATCAGACTGTCAGCTGATTTCTCAAAAGAAACCTTGCAGGCAAGAAGGGGCTGGAAAGAAGTATTCCAAGTCATGAAAGGCAAGGACCTACATCCCAGACTGCTCTATCCAGCAAAGCTATCATTTAGAATGGAAGGGCACATAAAGTGCTTCTCAGATAAGGTCAAGTTTAAGGAGTTCATCATCACCAAGCCCTTATTACATGAAATGTTAAAGGGACTTATCTAAGAAAAAGAAGATAAAAAATATGAACAGTAAAATGGTAACAAACTCACAACTATCAACAACTGAACATTTAAAAAATACAAAAAGAAAAACAAACTAAGCAAACAACTGGAACAGGAACAGAATGATAGAAATGGAGATTACATGGAGGGTTATTAGCAAGGAGAGGGATGGGAGAATGGGGGGAAAACTACAGGGAATAAGAAGCATAAATGGTAGATACAAAATAGACAAGGGTAGGTTAAGAGTAGTACAGGAAATAGAGAAACCAAAGAACTTATATGTACAACCCTTGGACATGAACTAAGGGAGCAGGGAATGCGGGTACTGTGCAGAGGGGGAATAAAGGAGGAAAATAATAATAAAAAAAAAGAATCTGCTTAAGTTTCTATTTTTTAATTTTTATTAACTTTTACAGAGAGAGGAAGGGAGAGAGAGAGAAACATTGATGTGAGAGAGAAACATCAATCGACTGGTTCCTATACTCACCCCAACCAGGGGCCGAATCTACAACCCAGGAATGTGCCCCAACTGGGAGTTGAACCCACAACCTTTTGGTCTATGACAATCCAACCTAAGCCACATTGGCCAGGGCTTAAGTTTTTTATGACACATAAATCATGTGTCCTTATGCTCATACATCTGGAATGGTTTTACCCTACTCAGATAGCTTCAGTATATAAATTTGAACTGTGACAATACTGGAGAGACTCGGATGTTTAGAAAAAAGTATTTTGCACTATTGGAAGCCACAGGGCATTTATTTGTGGGTGCCAGATGATTTAGTCCTAGCAAATGGTTTGTCAAAGGGGTTAGTTACACTGCAGTTTCAGTAAAGTGAAAGTACATTTGAATGGCTTCTGAACAAAGATCAAATCCAGGTACTGCCAGGAAGACACAGTTTAAAGATGAAGCCAAGGATATGACTGTCAAATCCTGTGTTAAATCAAGGTGGTGCCTCAGAGTACCTTCAGTCACACAAAAGTTCCCTTAAAGAGATTAAGGGTGTCTTATAGATCCTCTCTATTAAACAACAGAGAAAAGTTTATGTCTATGAGATTTGTGAGTATGGCTTTTGTCTAAAGCAGTGAAGTCCATGAAGATTCATAGAAGTTCCACAAACTTTGTAATGAGTTATAATATGCAGAATATCACCAGTGTGACTAAGGAGGACAGAGACATTATAGAACAAGGAGAGACCTTTGAACTAGAATTCAACTGTCAGAAGCAGACTCATAGAACTGCTTAGCTGTTACTACTTAGCTGTTAAATAGGTGTTACCTTTCATGAAAATTCTATAGGATTTATGTTCCTGAAACTGTATGCTTGCTCAGCTTTTTTTTTCTTCTCTCCCTTACATATAGGTTTTCCCTGAGAGCATTCCTTCAGCAAGTCACAGGCTCCACTTCTAAAGAACCAAGACAGCTACTGAATCTCCCTAAAACTCAAATACTTCAATAAGCCATGCATCATATGGTTGCCATAAAAGATAAATGGCATTTTGTATGTTTCAAGGTATTTTATTAAAACAATTATTACTGTCCTTGGTTTTCCACCAGGAAAAGCCACATACTCAATCTTCTCTAGTAAAATAAACTGCTGTCAAGTCATCTATGAACTTAGATGATTGGATGATACAATTTGCTTTAGGAAAAAGTGACTTTCAGGCTAAAGCTATTATCATAGTTTATCCTTTGAGGCAGGAAAACCACTGTGGTTCCCTATATGCCTCGGAACCTAAAGAATTTTATAAAATGGGAGCCTACAGAAAGTTATTTTATTGCTGTGAAGTATTACTATTGAGTCTTCAGCAGCAATTTTTGTAGCTCTTGCTAACACATACGAGTGTCCAAACATTTGGAGGGACCTCAAGGAAGGGTGGAAAGAGGGTAGAGTGGTAATCTTTCTCTCCTCCATGGGCTTCATAGCTAGAAAGTTCTACTATACGGGCGGGATCATTGAAGAAGCCCAGGAGTAAGTCCCACATGCCTGATTTGCATGCATGACTTGCTCTATTATGTCTTGACAAAGTTTTCAGCCAGAGGAGAGACATCCAGGAGTTGTGTATAAGTGTGCATGTTTGAAAGAGTGGAGCAGAGAAGACAATTTAGCATTTCAAGAGCATCAACTTCAACTCTGAGACACAGGCCCAAAGCAAGTATGCAGAAAGCCAGAAACTATAAATAAGGCACTCTTTCTTGGAAGCCTTACTACTCTAAATCAGTGGCAGACTAACAGATAAAAACTTAAGGGTAGGAAAGGGGGGATGGTACACAGAGAAGATGCCATTTCAAATGGAAAAAAGAACCCAGAATGATAGATCTAAACCTTTTTCTAATTGTGGGGGATAGATTGAAGGAAATGTTTATTATCAGAGTTGTTCTTCAGAGAGAATAATCACCAAAATGTTCAGATCAGATAAGTTTACAGTACATCTCAGACATCCACTTCACCATACCCCTGATTCCCCTTCTCCATCATGACCCCTTGACCCTCACATGTACAAACAATCAACTAGAGTACTGTGTTTCAAACTTTTCACTTAATGCAATGGGTCATAAGTAGTATTTTTGTGGTAAAGTAGGATAGAATAAAAAAATGTCAGAGTTCATTACACATATTAAAGATAAATGCTATGGGTCTCAGTAAAAAGTATTTTGAAAACCCATAGGTAATAGTCTTATCTAGCTAATTATTTCTTTTCTCAAAATGAAGATATCTGACTATCTAAGAAAGGTTTCTGGGGGCAGTGGTAGAAGCTTTTGTTTTGTTCAGAACATGGACAGACATTCTAGCTCATGAAATGCCAAGCAAGGACTGAGTTTCCCAAACTGTTCATGGCCATCCTCTTTGGAAGGATGCAATTGGAAGAGCCTTTAGATTAAGTTCCAGCTTCTCCACTAACTATGTGGTATTGACTAGGGAAGCCACTTTCCTTTCCTGAGCTTCAGTTTGCTTATTTGTAAAAGGGAGTGAAAGTAGTGGGAAGAACAGTGCATGTTTTCAAATCATCTTCCTTCAGAACATCCCCCCATCTTCAACCTCTAGTTGGAATTGTATTCATGCAAATCAATTTGCCTCCCTCCTCCTCCAACTAATAATAAACAATTGGCATGGCACATCACTCTAAACCTCACTAGCTTCTTCCATTTTCATTGCTTCTTTAAGTCCTCCAAAATACAGTGCAACACCATCAGGTAGGTAACAGCCAGGTACTAGAATGTAAACCTGGGGAGGACAGTGACTCTTTGATGCCTTGGTCATGACTGCACTCTCAAGTCAGAGAATGAAGTGAATTATCAGTTACAAGAGAAACAAGGATTGAACTGTCCTGACCATAAATCCTATGCAATTTCACAGCTACTTGTTTGTCTTCATGCCTTTGTGCAACCAACCTGAAAAGCTCTTCCCTTCCTCCTAGTCCCATTTCTGTTTTAAAAGTTATTTCCAAGCCTAGCTCCTCTAGATTAGCTTTTCTAATCTTGAAATTCTGTTCACATTGAAATCCTCTGTTCATATATTTGAATTAGCACTCATTTTATACCGCTTTGGATTTTGAGAAGTCATTTCAGGTGTGTATGATGCTCTACATTCCCAACTAGACACCAAACTCCTCAGGGACAATAGTTGGATTTTGTTTCCACTTACTGCCCCAGTGAAAATAACGAGGCATTCCTCCACTGGGCAATCCCTCAAAAGGGCTCTTCCCCTCAAAACTTGAGTCTACACATTACTGATCTGTTGGAGCAGTTCCACCAGTGTCAAAATGAGACACCCATCTCCCTTAGTGAAAGTTGTACTTACAGAAACAGATACTGTATTTAAGATTCAAAAAAGCTGCCCAAATAAAGATGCACTTGGTACATAGTTCATGGCAGTAAACCAGTGGTATAATTTAAAAAATTCTGGCCCATTATGGCAAAACTGAGAATAACAGGATTTAGGAAAGAGAGACACTTAGAAAATAAAATTGCAGCAGTGTGTACTGAGAATGGTAGAAGCAAGCCTTTAATTGAACAGCTGTAGAATGATATTTTAATACAGTGAGTTAAATGGGAGAGAGAGAGAGAGAGAGAGAGAGAGAGAGAGAGAGAGAGAGAGAGAGAGAGAGAGAGAGAGAGAGAGAGAGAGAGAGAGAGAGAGAGAGAGAGAGAGGGAGGAGAGACTATGAGAAAAAAAAAACACTTCAAAAATACAGCCCTTACATGAACATCATGAGACTGTAAGTGGCAGGCTGCAGACTACTCAGCTGAAACATGAGGCTTCATCCTTCTGGAGCACTCTCTGATTCCCTGACAGAGGACTGAACATCAGCACCCAAGGATGAAAACTTAAAACTTCAACTGAAGCTTTCCATGCAGGATTTATTTGGCCAGCTTTGCCTGTGATAGGAGGCAAAATGGTTTTGCTTCTCTCTTTGATTTTGAAAGCATCCAGTTTCCATTCAGTGCCCTTGAAGTGATAGTCACCCACTGGCTACTGTCCATTATTATAATCTTCACTGGAAGAATCAAATTCTGGGAAAAGAAGAACATGGAACTGAACTTATGGCAATTATGATTTTGAAAATGGTAATCTGCAGGCATTGTGCAATACCTGTTGTGAAAGGCTAAACCCCAATACACAGTGCCTGGTGCTACTGCTTTCTAGGTTTGATGGACATCTACTGTGTTCTTCTAAGTGAAACAGGACCCCTTCTTTTGGATAACATTTCCTGTGTCACCCATGTGGTTCTAGTGGAGGTGGGTTTATCCTATCCCCTGACCATAGGACATGATCACAAGGGTCAAGTTGAGACAATCAGATTCTTCAGAGCATTTTTCTCTGGTGGTAAAATAAGGAAGATGTGAACCCTATAGTTAAAAATGACAAAAGTTAAGTCTCAGAATACTGAGACTTAACTTAGTATTCAACAATTAGTATTCTTGGAGAATACTAATCCAAGAGAATGAAATCATCAGAGAAAAGCAGAGACAAAACAGAGAAAAAGGGAGAGAAAGAGAGGTCCCACCATATTTGAGCCCTTGGGCATACCATCATACCTCTGCCCTTACATAAAACAATAAAATCTCCCTTTCACCAAAGCTACTGCAAGATGGGTTTCTGTCCTTTGCCATCAAGAGTTCTGGCAAGCGGTAGGCCATCAATTAACTTTAGAATGAAATAAATTACCAAAACATATGGCAAAAGTTATCTGTAACACAAACTTGGCTTTCCTTTGGGAGCCATACTATACATGATAATCACATGCCCTGAAGAGTCTCCACAAGCTGTTTTAAGTCATACTGTAGTGGAACTCTAACTATGTTTGGAGGTAACTCAATACCCACTAAAAGGGGAGGATGTTTACCCCTCTGTAGTTTCTGCTACATCCCACATCTACTGCTCCCCACCCCTATCCTGGAACACAGCTCTCAGGTTCATTCGATTTACAGTACAATCATCCTGCTACTTGGCAGTCTTGATCTGCAGACCTAGAGTCTAACAGAGAGGCTTATATGGATTTGGATATTTATGTGCGTGTTCTGGTTACTCTTACTGAGAGGCCTCTAGTCCAAGAACTCAGAGCTTAGAAATTCCAGATGCAAACACAAATTACCATTTTAATGTCTTGGCTGCCCTCAAGGATGCTGCAACTTGTCAATATAGGAGCCTGCAGGGATGTTGGCCCCTTCCCAGACCATTACTGGAGAAGGGCCTGCAGTGACAACTTCCTTTTTTCTTTCCTCTAGCACCTCAAGTCATCAGTTAGCCCCAGGGTCAAGGCAAGATTGTTTGCAGGGAGGGTACTGGTGGAATTGGTAAAGTCCCCAAACTCAGAAGCCCTGGGATAAGGCCTGTTCTCAGAAACCATGGGTGATTGAAGAAGAAAGTTTACACCTTTAAGGGAACTTTGCCAAAGCCATGTCTTTCTCAGCAATTTTCCAGCACCCTGCTGAGTAGATACCAGTCCAGGATGAGAAGGAAGCAGCCAAATAAAAGGTAAATGAAATGAAGTCACAGTGATTCCTCCAACCTTTCACCAAACAGGAGGAGCTCTGTGCAGCAGCACCTTATTCGGCTTTATTGGCTAGAGCAGACACAAGTGAGTCCTAAGGCAGGTGTTTGCGGCTTGTAAAGGGAAAGAAGGACCTACTATTCAGTGAACAGACACTATCCCAGTCATTGCGTATCCCAGGCTGGCTCATTTGCATAGAGTATTTCATTTAATCAATGTATTCACATGATGCCTATCCAAAAGTAAGGAAAAATGCAAACACATTACTTTGCATCCCTTGCAAAAGTTGTCAATAACTGTTCTGTTGGTATTGGTCTTTGAAAGTTTTCCTAAATGTATGACAGTCATGTCATACTCAAATTCCACACAGCGAAATCAAATAGGATGTGGGATCTTTCTCACCATAAAGGATGCGTCTGGAAAATAAGACATGGGCATTAAAGCATGAATGCTGATGTCTCCTAGAACTGTCACTCTTCAATGAAATGCTGAGCAAGAAATTGCAAATGAAAAATTAAGGCAGGCAGTAAATGGGAAACATACTAGGCAGGCTTTTCATCTCCTCCCTTGGTAAGTACACACAAAAAATTCATGAAAAATCTGGAACAAGTGATGGGGTTGCCTTCTACATTGAGAATTTTCTAGTTTGTGAATCTGAGGGAGGGTAGCTGGAGGGGGTATGAGTAACCTTCCACTCATCAAATTAACCAATTGCTCTGGCCCAAGCCAATGAAATACATTAAAAAGTAATGATAAGTTGGAAAGGGAATCAATTTTAAAGTCAAGTGATTAGGACTTTATTTCAGGCAGCATGGGAGACATTTTAGCTTAATCATGCTCATACAAAAATCAACTAAAACTTTTGGATGATTTTTTTTTAAATTTTGAAATCCACTTTGAGTTTGCAATTAAGTGAGGACTATTCATAGGCCAAAACTTCTGCAAAATGGAACCTGGTCAGGAGATATCAAGGCTCACCTTTCATTCTGAGGACAACTGCCCAAACTGAGCTTTGATATCCATGGACTTGTTGAAGACTCAAGTACAGAAGACAAACTCCAGGGACCATTCAAGAGTGGCAGTTTCAGAGGAGACCTCCCATCTTTCTTCAACCCCACATAGAGCTATTCCACCAAAGAGCTGCACATTCAGTATAAAGAGTGAACTAAAAATAAATCCATCCCATGTGCTAGCACTGTGAATAAAAAATTTTGTCTTGTTCCTTAGCACAAAGTGGAAGATGAAAATAACCTCCTATGAGAATTCATAACCACATTGTTATTGCTATTATATTACTAAAAATATCAGTACAATAATAATCATTAAAACCATAGTGATAACAGTTTCACAGTCTGCCCAAAATGTAGAAGTCTAACAAGATCAAGTGTTGACAAGGATATTTAGCAGTGGAGACACACATTGGTGGAAAAAGATTAAACTGGTACAATGTCTTTAGTGAATAATTTCACATTACTGAGCAATGGCAAAGTTATACATTAACTGTGATCCAGAAATTCCACTCCTAGGTGTTTATTCTAGAGAAATTCCTGCACACTGTTTCAGGGAAATGGACAAGAATCTTCTCAACAGCGCTGTTCGTAATAACATAAACCTAGCGACAATCCAAATGCACATCAAGAGTAGCATGAATAAACTATGGCATATTTATACAATGGGATTCTATATAGTAATGTGAATAAGCAAGCTATAACCACACCCAAAAATATCAACAAATCTCAAGAATCTAATGTTGAATAAGAAAAGTAAGTTGCAGAAGAATATGGTCAGTATGAGTGCATTTATACAAAGATCACATGTATGCAAATGTAAATAATGTACTGTTAGACATATAAACATATTCAGAAATACTATAAAGAAAGTCAGAGGAATAATAAACCAAAAGTGAGGCTATTTCTTACCTCTGGGGAAATAGAAGGGATGGAATCCAGCAGGGGCATAGCAAGCGAGGACTTCAAGGTAATTCATATACATATTTGGCAATGTTATTTTTATTAAACTGGCTAGTAAGAACAAAGGTATTTGCTGCTTTTTGAATTAATTTATCCATATTATATAAATATTCTTTTGTTCTACTCAATGTTTAATTTAAAAACTTTTCCTTTTTATAATCATTTTTATTTTAATTGTTGTTCAAATAAAGTTTTTTTCCTTTTACTGTAATTAACTTTTTTTTAACCAGAGCAATTACATTTCATGCAAAAAGTTTGTTAAGTTGGTTTCTTATTTGTTTGCAATGATAAGAACTTGTTTATCCTAGAAGTTCCTAAGAATGACTGTTTGGGCCTCTACTAATAGGCACGTTTTGCCAATAAAATTTGAGAGTTTTAGATCTGGAAATGTTCTCAAGAGATAATATGATGCAGACATCTGCTTCAAAGACTGAGAGTGTCTCAATGAAAACTTGAAATCTGGAGACAAAGCCATCCCAGCCTACTCTCAAACAGCTCTTAATATTTTATCTCTGGGATGGCCTCAATTTCTTTTTTCTTAAAGTCCATCTAAAATCTTTCTTGCTTTAAAAAAAAATCTTTCTTGCTTTAGTGTGTATGCCTATATCCTACTGGTTGCCACTACCAATGTTCAGGAGAAACTTTCTGAGTGGGTCAGATAAACTTGGGAAAGGGTTAGTGAGAATCTATCAAGCTGGACAGAGAAGGCTACTTGGGGCTCAGGCAACAAAACTTGGTCAAATGTAAGCAAGGCCTAGTCCATGAAGTCATCCAAACAGACACTAGATCTTCCCATCTCTGGGATGGAAAGTTGGGATTCTGAATGTAGAGTGCCTAGGGGAAAAAATCCACGAAGTGCTGATCACTATGGCGTAATGAGAAGCAATTTGAAGTCCAGAGAAGAACTAAAAGAGAAAGGCTTACAAATTAAATCCATAAGATGTATTTTCCCAAACAGGTTAGAAAAACTTAAAAAGATCAGTAAAAGATCAGAAATAGACAGTCTTATATATTGCTTACAGATGTGCAATTGGGAAGACTCTGGAAAGCAAACTGGCAATATGCATGAAAATCCTTAGAAATACACGTGCATCTTGAGCCAGCCACTACCAGAATTCATCCTAAGGAAACAATGACAGAAATGTGAATAAACATGGATGTTTGTTGTAGTGGTGTTCATATTAACCAAAAGTTGAAAATAGTCTAATGTCCATCAAGAGGGGACTAGCTAAATAAATTATGATATAGCTATTATCAGTGATGATATAAATGATAATGAAATGATAATGATATGTAGACTAAAGCAGGAAGGTGCTAATGTCTATAAGTTTGAAATGTATTTAAAAATAGATGTATTGATGGATGGCTAGAGGGATAGATAGATATGCAATGAAGCATGTATAAATATTAATTGTAGGATTCAATTGGTACATATGATTGTTTAGCATAAAAATTCTTCCAACTTGTCAGTGCATTTGAAATTTTTGCCAACATCTCGCTTGCCAAAATATTAATTAGATAGCAAATATGCCCACCACAAATTTAAAGTTAAAATTACAAAAAAGCAGATCACCCAAAATTAGATGGAAAATAACAGTGTTTTCAGTATGTGAATGTTTATATAGAGTAGAGCATAGAAAGATAAACAGCAATATTAAGTCATTATCTTTGGATGGTAGGTTATTTTCCTTTTTCATTTCAGATTTTTTCCAATGGCCTCGTGTTACTTTCCCAATTATTTAATAAAGTTATTTTGAAAAAATAGAGACAAAAACTACAGCATCAAGAATGAAAAGCAGAAAAGGGGTGATTTTGACAGTGGGGTAGAGAGCTTAAGTTCAAAGCTCAGGCAGGTTGTGCTGCTGCCGCAGCTGCTGCTGCTGTGTATGCGGGCTTTTAGGACCCCAACCCTAAATGCAGTCATGCCTTCTATGAAATCTGACAACTTCTGAGATTTTCTGCTACTCTCACAGCTGTATGGGAGAACTACTGACTGAGTTGGTGACATGACTGGGGCAACATCTTGTTCATCCTGCCATGTTACAAACTGCCCAGGTCCCATATAGTTTTATATAAATGAGGAGTTTGAAAGTGACAAGAAGATAAAGATGAATTTTATACTACTTGAGAAGCTGTGCAAATGTCTAAACAGATTAAAACTAGAATGTCTCAACTCCTGTGTGCTTCCGTCACCTCCATGAGATAAACTATCATCAGATGAGAAAAAGCCACACATTAGGAAGAGGGACTTGAAACAAGAGTGGTGAGCTCTCAGCTGACTGCTTTATCTGAGTTTGAATTTCCAGATTCAGGGAAACTAGCTCTCAGAGTCCGCAAGAATGTAGCAGGCAGGCTGCATAATTATACCTCATAATCACTGAAAAGCTACAGGAAACCAAAGAAGTGTCAAAAACTAAGGATGGGCAAATTTTACACGGGTAAAAATATGGAGTATAGATCTTGGACATGAGAAACTTCAGTTCTATCCTAAGCTTTATTGTAGAACATATTTAAACAGAAAAAGAAGAAGAATTATTTTAAATGACGATGATTTGGGATCAGCATTGGTTTAAAAGAACTACTGGGGCCAAATTAATCTTATTTCCTTGGTTTAGTCAAAAGAATTCATCCTCTGACACAGCTAGTTTGCATAAAGGCCTATATACCTTCATCTGATATCCCTGTGACTAGGTGATAATACCTTAAGAGTTTGTAAATATCCTAAAGAAATATTGATTTATATATGGTGTTTGCAAAAGCAATGATTTTTAAACTTTTTTTTTAAATCACAACCCACAGTAAGAAAAAAATCACATCTTTTGGCTCAGTAGGCGCATACATTTATGTGACTGAGAAATAAGTTTCACAGAACAGGACTTAAGGTGTGATGTCCTCTCACATTTTCTATTCTATTCCATTTTAGTTTCGAAAAAGTCCTGGTCATGACCTACTAAATGGATTTCACAACCAATTCATGGGTAACACTCTCTCAGGAGTTGGGCTGTGGGATGCGTGTAGCTCTAGGAGTAAAAGAAGAACTAAGAAATTTGCAGAAGATACAAACCTGGAGAGAACAGATCTTAGTTTTGTTCCTTCTAAAGCAGACCCTGAGATGAGGGCTTGGGTACAGGTAAGACATTTGGGAGGTGATACTGGGAAGCACAGTGAGAAAGTAAAGGAAGTGAGAAGGGAAAAACAGAAAAGTCCATAAAGCTGTGCTAACAAGCAGACTACTTCTGGGGGCAACCAGGACTCCTTCCCACTGCAGAACCTCTGGGGAACATGGAAGCCCAGGTATTTACCCACTGATTCCTGCCCCTTCTTAGCTGAGGGCCCCAGGGGTGTTATGTTTTACTGATCCAGAACTTCCTGCTGAGTAAGCTCCCACAGCACTGGAGAAATCCTGGAGTCAAAACCTCTGAGACACAGGGACATCCGAGGTGAAAAGTTGTCAGCATGAGTGAGAACTGTACACCTCAATGCAGGAGAACGTGTAGGTGGCTGAGGAAAGATGGGGCACGGCAGCAACAGGGTGGCTACAAATGGGCAGGAATCACAGATGGAATCATCAGAGGCAGTGGCTGGTTAGAAATCTACAAGGAGGAATTTAATAGAGATTATAAATGTGAATTCTTTTTTTTAAGATTTATTTTATTTTTAGGCAGAGGAGAAGGGAGGGAGAAACAGAGATAAACAATGTGTGGTTGCCTCTCGTGCACTCCCTACTGGGGACCTGGCCCACAACCCAGGCATGAGTACTGACTGGGAATCAAACTAGTGACCTTTTGGTTGGCAGCCTGGCACTCAATCCACTTAGCAACACCAGTCACGGCTATAAACATGAATTCTTGTATTTCTCTTCCTACATGAAGCTGTACAAACACAGTACAGATGAACCTGCCCTGGCAGACTTGGGAGACAGTGGTCAGGCAGTTGCCCACATTGTGAGCTGGCAGGTGAAGTGCCTTCTAAAGAGAGGAAAGCAACAGTAACAAGCAAGAAGACAGAGGCTAAACCACAGAAGGCTAATATCCTGAACCAACCACACTGTGAGAACCACCAGGCTATTTAGGCCAATTCTTGGGGCCACACTTTGAGAGTGACACAGACATGCTTAAAGATGCTAGAAAGCAAAAAAAAAAAAAAAAAAAAAAAAAAAAAAAAAAAAAAAAAAAAAAAAAAAAAAAAAAAAAAAAAAAAAAAAAAAAAAAAAAAAAAAAAAAAAAAAAAAAAAAAAAAAAAAAAAAAAAAAAAAAAAAAAAAAAAAAAAAAAAAAGTGACCAACATGGGCTAGCTTCAATAACAAGTAAATAAGTAAACAAATAACTAAAAAGTTCATTGAATAGTGAGGAAACTTCAGTTTTATACTCTGAAGAAAATTAGACTTTAGGGATATAGAATCCCTATGCTCTGATTTCTCATGGATGAGAGACTTTCTCTGTATACCATACTTCAAGTGAAAAATAGAGACAATGTCTGGAAGCTATCCAGAGACTGGCCTCAGCCCAACATGAGGCAGGATTTTTCTAAGGCTCTGAGACCATCTTGAGACACCATCAAAGCTCCCCAAGCCTGGAAGTGTTCCCACAAGGTTAATGGATGCTGGCAGGGGAAGTTAGACTGGGGCTTTTTGCACTGAGGAGTAAGGTGGAATTTTAAGGTCCTTTGCAAGGCTAAGGTTCTGTGAAATTATAATACCAAATAATGTCTCACACACAGACCCAAGATTAACTTTTAGATCACTGAAAAGCAACTTTTCAGTGACGTAAAAGGTTGCAGAGGAGGAAGGGATGGGAAAAGACAGAGATAAAAAGGCAGAGAGTGATGAACACCTATGGAAGATAATTTCATCAGCCCAGGGGGTTGAAGGAAGTGCAGTCCACTATTGGTTATAAACTTGGGTTCTTGCCTCTTCCCTTATGCAAAAGAAAGGTGGGAAAGGTGGAGAAGAAGAAGCCTTAAAGAATAATCATTTTATATGTCTCAGATTCAATGTAAAAAGAGAGAAAAACAAAAGGTTTCGGTGCTGCCATTTAGAAAGTAAGCTATAGACACACACATATATTGTTGGAGACTTAGAGGACAGACATGCAGGAAAACTATAAATCCAGATGTGCCCTGGCATGTTAGAAACATGCACAGTAAATATTAAACAAGCAAGTAACCTGGGGTGGGGGCCAGATCATGGCATGATTATCATTATGATTTTCAGCTGTGGCAAATTCCTCTTTTTAAGTAGGATTTTGCAGCACCAATGGTACAAAGATTACGTAGATGCCAGGAAGTAAAAGTACCCTGGAGATGAGGATGAAAGAACTTTAAGAGGAAAATGAATTTTTAAGATGGATGAGAGAGGTGACTTGTTGCATAATGAAGGACATTAGTAGGATATTAAATTCTGAGGCCCCAGTAAAAAATCAGGGATCATACCATATTGCCAATTACCTCTTCTTCTGCACTTTTCCCAGTTGGCTCACCACCAGAGTCATCCCTCTTCTACACACTTTCTGCAAATATTTCTTTTAAAGAAAAGTGCACAGTTCAATGAATTGTCACAAACTGAACACACCCATGTAACAGCACTCAGATCAAGAAACAGAATATGACAAGAGTTGTGCCACTATCCTGACTTCTAATGCCATCACAGGTTGATTTTATTCCATATACTTAAAAGATGTGGAAATAGCCCTGGCTGGTGTGGCTCAGTGGATTGAACACCCACCTGCAAACTGAAAGGTCCCTGGTTCAATTCCCGGTAAAGGCACATGCCTGGGTTGTGGGCCAGGTCTCTGGTTGGGAGAGTGCAAGAGGCAACTGATTGATGTCTATCACACATGGATGTTTCTCTCCCTCCCTTCCCCTCTCTCTAAAAATAAATAAATTAAATATCTTTTTAAATTATGTGGAAAGAAAGGAGTAAGCAAATTAAAAACTCAGAGTGTTATCTTTAGTTGTGAGTGGACTAAAAATGCAGTGTGGTATCTTCAGAGGTGAGGTTCTGTGAACAACACAGTGCCTTTCTAGAAGAGTAGGAGTGGAATGATGGAGAGGGTGCTAGGAAGCCACATCCAGCTCTCCCACCATGTAGCTGTATGACTGTGGCCAGCCACACCATCTCTCAGAGCCATCATTTCTTCCTGTCTAAATGTGGAGTTGGTGCATTGTACTGGAGATTTTTTAATGAAGACACAGAGAGTGTATCAGAGGGGAAAACTTGATTTCATGAATGTGAGCAGGACACAGATGAGGAAGAAGATTGAACCAATAAATGACAGGCTGGCTGACAAAAGGAGCTGTATCAGAACCAGGACTGGGTGCTCTAGTTGAAAAGAGCATGGTTCCACTTTAAACTTCAAATTAGATTTGCTTTTCTGCAGTGTTTTTATGAGCTAATGATGAATTACATGTCAACATTGTTGGTTTACAAGAGAAGACTTCAAAAGAGCCTATTAAATGGGGGTATTTGGCTTTGTTGATGTTTTAAACAGAGTTTGGATGTTAACACAAATGTTTTCCAAGTCTCAGCTATTACTAGATTTAAGCTGCAGTCAATTTCAGATGTCTGCTCAAAATAAGAATATGTGGGTGGTTTATCTGTGATTGGAAATAGCTTGGGTAGAGTAGGAAGCTAATCAAATTATCTAAGCTAGGGCCACCTAGTATACGACCTAGTCCATGGGTCTGCTGCAGAAAGCTGTCATCTGATCACAGTTGAAAAGAAGCCACACAGTTCCTCACAGTTCACCCTTTTATTGATAAGTAGAAATAATTTCACTAATGCTTTGAAGCTGTTTTAATGTTTGATGATGTTAATACAAGTGCCCAAACAAAAGTAATTAATTGAAACCTTTACCAAAAGCCTCATCTGCATGAAAGATCATGTTTTACTGAATCTCCCCCAATTCCACAATTTTCATTTCTCAGGCTCCAGATATAATTGTTCATTCACTATTCAGATGAGCTAGCTAATGAAGCAAAAGAAGGACATAAAGCATTTGATGCATAATCACTCTGCATGGTTGCAGTCCTTTAATTATTAATATAGGTTTATTGGCATAATATCATGAAAAAGGCTTTGGATGAAACTAGGTTTACTTAAAGAAACAAAAGTAACTCATACCTGTATCAGATACACTATTCTTCTGAACTTTCAGAGTGAGGTCATAAAATCAGTATTACTGACTTTTTAAATGAAAAAATTATTAAATGAAATATTAAATCTAAATATTAAATAAAAAATTGTGATTCTTTTCTCATCCTAGTAGGTGTATCTTTGGAAAGCAGAAAGTGTTTTCCAATGATGAATATTGGAAAGTGTTTTCCAATCATTTCCCTAAATTATAACATTTATAAAGCCTCATGCAAAAGAATTTTTACTGTTTGAAGCAAAGTTAAAAGTTATTCATCAAGGTCTAACAATATACTTGGTACCATAGTCAAGAAAATATGGGAGAGAAATAAAAGAAGAAACAAAAGAGAGAAAAACAGAAACAAGGGAGGAAGTAAATCACCTATTTGATCACCCTGAAAAGATCAAGTAACATAAAAAAACAAACAAAAAAAAAACAGGTCACAAGATTCTAGTTTTGGGTAAGATGGAGTAAACACACTCTACTTTGTCTTTGCTACTGAATGCAACTCAAAGACCTGAACAGAGTGTACTGACAGCAATTCTAAGACTCTGAAAAGTAAACATTAGCAGACAGGCTGGAGAAGACAGAATTTGAATTGGTGGTAACTTTTACATGTGATGAGCTCAAGTCAGCCCAAATACAAAGTAGACACTGGATGCAGAGAGAGAGAGAGTTCCAGAAGCAGCTCTCTATCTGTGGCTCAGAGAGTGGGAAAGGGAACTCCTAAAACTCAGAAAGAGTGAGGAAAATCTTCTAGTTTTCTTTGTTTTCCTTTTGTTTGTTTTCTTTTCTCCAGTCCCCAGGCTATCTTGTGGTAGCAAAGAACAGCAGTGATAGCAGTGACAGCTAGAGCATTAGCTGCAGGGGCCTGCTGGCATCTAAAACTCTGGGTAAGGGGAACCTTTCTGATTGGAGTAGCTGTGGTCTCGAGAGAGTAAGGAGGATCATCTACGACTTTTTGTCCCCTGTATTCCCCTTGCTTGGTTAATTTTTTTTTATGTTGTTCGGGATCCTGTGGGACAAGATCATAAAGTCTAACATTCAAGGCATTGGAGTTCAAGGAGAGGAGAAAGAGTGCAGTGACACATAGCTAAAGTGGCATTTAGAGGGAAATTTATAGCACTGAATACTTATATTAGAAAAGAGGAAAGAACTCAAAACAATAATCTAAGCTTCCACCCTTACAAAATAAAAAACAACAAAATGAAGCCAAAGCAAGAAGAAGGGAGCTAGAAGTCTTATTTTTATAACCATAATAATTATTGTTGTTACTGATTTTGATAGATAATGATGATTTAAGATTTTAAACCTTTCTGTAAAGTTGACTAAAATAGAAAGCAACTTATGTATGTTAAAAAAATTTTAAAGTTCAACCTTATGCATTTGAGAAACCTTCTCTTGATCACTTATTTTAAAAATTACTGTGCAAAAATCATTCTTATCTCTGGTAAATGAGTATAGAAATATTAAATGAAAAATAAAGCAACAACAAGGGGGTGGAAACAGGAGAGAGAGGTGGGGAAAGCTGGGGTGGTAGGGAGGGGTGCGGGGAAAAGGCAGAAAACTACTTGAACAACAATACAAATATTAAAAAAAAGAAAAATAAACCAAACTTATTGGCCCCCACAAAAAAGAAAAAAAAAGAAAGAAACTATGAGACAACACAATAGAAAACACAATAGAGAAAATAAATCAAACAAAAAGCTGGTTCTTTGAAAATATTCATACAATTGATGCAATGCTAACAGGACTGACAAAGAAAAACAAAGAGAAGAAACAAATTACCAGGATGAGAAGGAATAAAGCAGGGGATATCATTTCATATACTATATGTACAACTCTACACACAATTTTGAGAAGTTAGACAAAGTGGACCAATTCCTTAAAAATCACAAACTACCGAAATTCACCCAGGATAAAATCAATAACCTGAATAGCCCCATAAATATTAAATAAATTAAATTTGTACTTCAAATCTCCAGGCCCAGATGATTTTAATGGTGAATTCTTCCATATATTTAAAGAAGAAATAACACCAACTCTACAAAATCTCTTCTAGAAAGTACAGGTAGAGAGTACATGCCCCAGTTCATTTTATAAGGCCAACATTACTCTGATGCCAAAATCAGACAAAGAGATTACAAGAAAATAAAACTACAGGACAATATATGTCATAAACATAGATGCAAAAGTACCCAATGATATATTAACAGATAAAACCCCAAAATACATAAAAATAATAATATACCAACACCAAGTGATATATATCCTGGAAATGTAAGGCTGGCTTACTATTAAAAAATCAATGAATAAAAGAATCACAGAAGCACAGAATCATGGAATAGACCAACAGCAGTAAGAGGGGAGGTGGGGACTGTCTGAAAGAGGGTGAAGGGATTAGTCAAAGAACATATGTGAAGAAGCCATGGACATGGGCAATGGTGTGGGGATTGACTATGGGACTGGGGGGAAGGCTGGGCAGAGGGGAGTGAAGGGGGAAAATTGGGACAACTGTAACGGCATAAACGATAATTTTAAAAAATCAATGTAATATACCACATTAACAGACTCAAGAAGAACACTCACATCATCATATCAATTGGTATCATAAAAGCATTTGACAGAATTTAACATACTTTTATGATAAAATTCACAGCACAGTAGGAAGAGAGAGAACTTCCTCAACCTGATAAAGAGGATCTACAAAGAGCCTACAATTAACATTATATTTCATGGTGAAAAATTGAATGCTTCTCCCCTATGGTTGAGAATAATGCAAAGACATCCACTCTCCATACTCTTTTTCAACATTATACTAGTAGGCCTAGCCAGTGCAATAAGATAAGAAAGAAAAAAAGGCATGTAGATTGGAAAGGAAGGAGTAGATCTATCCCTATTCATAAATGGCATGATTATCCTAAAGAATCTACAAAATAATTTCTGAGGTTAGCAAGGTTTCAAGATAAAAAGTCATAACAAAAATTACTTATATTTCTATATGCTAGTGAAGAACTATTAGAAAGCAATTTTTTAAAATTACCATTTTCAATAGCTGCAGAAAATGATATACTTAAGCATAAACTTAACAAAACGTGTACCAGATCTGTATACTAAAAACTCCAAAATGCTAATCAAAGAAATAAAAAATGATCCCCCAAAATGAAGAGATATACTGCATCTGTGGATTGGAAGATTCAAAATGGTAAAGATGTCAATTCTCCCCAAATAGATCAACAGATTTACCATAATTCCAGTCAGGATCCCAGGAGGCACTTTTTGTAGATACAGACAAGCTTATTTTGAAATTTCTATCAAACTTATATACAAAATAAGTTTGGAAAAGAAGAAAGATGTTGGAGGAAACGCTACCCAATTTTAAGACTATTTGCAAAACTACAGCAATCAAAATAATGGTGTATTAATGAAGATATAAGCACATAGATCCATAAATCAGAATAAAGAACACAGAAACAGACCTGCAAAGAAATCTGCCAATAAATTTTTGAAAAAGGTGCAAAGGTAATTCAGTGGCATTTATTATATGTCAAGTATACCTTAATAAAGCTGTTTTTTAAAAAACAAACCCTGTGTGTTCCTCTCATAGTAATTTTTTTAACTTCAGGAATTTAGGGAATGTTAAATGTATCAAGAGGGGCCTTTGGGATTCACAGAAATGGAAAATTATTTGGGACATTGCAGCTGTTCATTGAAGCTTCTTTTCCCAACTTTAGAAGCTAGATGAAGAATGTTCTGTTCCTTACTCCTTACTCCTCATGTAATCAGAGTCCTTAGATTCTGGATTAAAAATACTCTATAAGAATACAATATACACATTTCAGAATATAAAATAATACATTAATTACAAATGAATTCAAAGAAAAAAATCAAGGTCAAAGTAAATCTCTTTGGTATTGATAGTACCAAGAAACACTAAAGCCCTTTGTTATGGGGCACAAAATGATGCAAGTTGCTTGAAATGAAAGGACATTGGACACTTGTGGGCAGAAGAAGTAGGCAGTGAGAGGTTTCTTTATGAAGCCCTAAAAACCATGTTGGCTTGGAAAAGTATAGTAGGAGACACCCACGTCCACTTGAGCTTACAGTAAATGATCTGCCTCAAATTGCTAGTGGCCAGTGGTTACCTAACAGTCATGGCCAGCAATTTGTGGGTGTCTGTCACATAAAGTCCAGTGAAAGAGGCAGACAAAATGGATAGTCAGCCCTCTACAAGGAACAGAAATGCATGCAAGTTGTTTTTTTGGGGGGAGTTATAACCATACCTTATATTTGCACAGTACATTACAAATCAGTAACCTAGGAGAGCAGGTGGCATTGTTCATGTTTAGCAGATAAAGTAGAAGTTAAGCTGGCCAAGTTCATCCAGCTAGTAGATGAATAACGGTGTTTGCCATCTTTTTGTATAACCTTCTTTAGTAAAATGTCTGTTAAAATATTTTGCCCACTCTTTAAATTGGCTTACTTGCCTTCTTATTATTGAGTTTAGAGAGCTCTATTATATAGTTGTATATTCTGGATAAAAGTCTTTTATCATATATGTCATTTGCAAATATTTTGGGCTGTGGTTTATCTTTCCATCCTCTTAACTATATCTTTTGAAGAATGGAAACTTTAAATGTGGATGAAGTACAATATTTATTTTACTTTTTTTTTAAAGATTTTATTTATTTATTTTTAGAGAGGGAAGGGAGAGGGAAAGAGAGAGAGAGACATCAATGTGTGGTTGCTGGGGGCCATGGCCTGCAACCTAGGCATGTGCCCTGACTGGGAATCGAACCTGCAATGCCGGGTTCGCAGCCTGCGCTCAATCCACTGAGCTACGCCAGCCAGGGCTAGTACAATATTTATTTTACTTTTTATAGATCATGTTTTTGGTGTCATATCTAAGAAAGCCTTGTCTAACTCAAGCTGACAAAGATTTCCTCCCATATTATCAAGAAGCTTTATAGTTACAGGTTTTATATTTATGTCTATGATCTATTTTAAGTTACTTATTCTTTAATAAAGTATTTGCCTTTGATGAAAATGAAAAAGAGAAGTATGGGGGAGTGAGGGGTGAGGGTGTTCCTAATACCAGTAAGCACTGGAAATAAACCTGGGGTATTCCCAAGAATACAGATTTACTCCATTCTATGGACTTGCAATGAATCTGGGCATGCCACATTCTGTGGCTAAACAGTCTAATATACTTGGAGAGCTAACCTGGGGTTCAGCATTTAATCAGAATGCACGCATCAAATATCCTATGAAACTAAACTCATATTTCCAATATGCTCTTTCATACTAGCTCTATTGTTAATTAATTGCAACCCTGACCAGAAACAATTACTGCCACTCTGCATATGCATACCATTCTCTCCACCTAAAGAGGTGGAGTCTATCCACTACCACTACCACTCCAAATCTAGGCCTGCTTTGCAATCTGCTTTAACAAATAGAGTGTGACAGTGTGATGCTATGACAGTTTTGTGCCTGGACTTTAAGTGTCTTGGCAGCTTTGGCTGTCATTCCCAGGGAAGCCATCTGCATGTAAACAAGTCCATTTATTCTGCTGGAGAAAAGGACACCATGGAGAGAGAGAGACGATCTGAGAATAGGAGGCTGTAAAGAGGTAGTGAGAAAGGCGCAGACATCCCAGCCATTCCAGTCATCCCAGATGAACTGCCAGACATGTTAGTGGAGCCACCTTGAATCCATCTGCCCCATATGAGCTGCCCCAGCAAAAAACCATGTTGAGTAAAGATGAGCCATCCCCACTGAGCCCTGCCCAAACTGCAGAGTCATGAACAAATAAATGGTGGTTGCTGTTTTAAGCCACTAAGTTTTAGAATGGTTTCTTACACAGCAACAGGTAATAAAAACACTCCCAGGCTTCCATCGTATTAGTCAGCCTTCTGGTTCACTTACTAACCTGGATAGCTCTATTTAGCAGGAATCAATTCAGCAGTAGAAAGAACTCTGAATTAGAAACCAAAATCATAGGCAAAGTTCCAGCTTAGCTATTGTTTGTACGAGTTCCCCCAAATGCCCAATTAAGACAAGGTGCAAGTAGTTATTTGGGAGGAGATACCAGGAAGCACAGTGATGGATTGTGGGGGGAAAGAGACAGGGAAGGGAGAAAAGGCAGTAAGTGTACTGCTTACTGGGCAACTGCTGTGGGCACTGGGGCTCCATCCTGCATCCAACCTCTTTCTTACTTGCATCCCAACACCACCCTTATGTAAGTTGTTTCCCCATTAAAGCTATTCTTAGATGCCAGTTTTAACTTTATTTCAGCCAGAAAAAGATGATGGTGGCAAGGTGGGGGAGGGTTGGCAAGAGGATGATCCTTGTTAGACATGAGCTCTAAGACAGCTGTCCTTCTGCCACTGCTTCACCTGAGAAAATATTCTTCCTCTATTCAAACCTTCTGCACAAGACCTGAAAGAAAACATCAGGCAGAGCCTATGGCATCCAGAGTCCCCAGGCACTCAGTCTTTAACTAGCAAAGACAATTAAGATGGCATGTGGCTTGTGGAAATTTTAATTGTGGCCATATTTTACACAGCTAACAGAAACAAAGTTAAAAAGATAACTTTATAAATGAAGGTATTACTCTCATCCAAGGGAAACATAATATATTTCTAATTTAGTCTCCCTCTATTGTTAAATATTATAAAGAGCCAACATGTGTTCCTGCCCATTGCCTAAAGCTGGAAGTGGGAAGAAATGAGAAACAGATAGGCACCTAGATCTGAGGTCATCCCAAAGCAGGGGCTCTCAACAAATGCCAACTCCTGCTTCCACCAAGGGACATTCCCAAAGCCCTAGAGTCTTTTGCATTCAACAGACAGACAAAAAAAGATCTAGCTTTTAAAGAAAAAACAGAGAGTGGAACCAAAGCATTGGCATATGGTCCTCTGAAGGCTTAACTGTCCTCCACAGAGGCCAACTGAGACACAGTCAAAAATCAAAGAAATGAGGGAGCCTATAGCAATGCCTTCAGTAAACGTTCCATATCAAGGCACTGACTGAGGCCACATGGCATCAGAGAGTGCTAGAGCACACTAGGGAGATGCTGAGCTGGAGAAGAGCTCATTCCTGCACCACATTCATATCTGGGGGTGTTCAGACTGTTTTTGTTTTCTGGACCATGAGGTGATTCTGCTTCTTTTTAATTATGTTCAGAAGGTAAAAACAAATCAAGATCTCACCCATCCACATCAGCTCATGAGGTCTTAAGACCCCAACAAAGACAGAGCAAATATCTTGGCAAGGAAACTCAGGGGCTCCTCTCACCTCACCTGCAAGCCTAAACACTGCTGGGATTTTCAAATGAAGTGACAACACCACAGTTACAAACTCTAATAGCAAAGAATAAAAAAGCATTCACATCCAGACCCATGGTGGGGACACCACTGGCCACAAAATGGAATGGGGAAGGAGGAAACTCTAGAATGAAAGGGACTGAGCTGAGCTCTGAGACAGAATGCACAGATGTCCTGTGCTGAGAGATGCTGCCTGGGGACAGGCCACAGCCTCAGATCCGAAAGCTTCCAGAGGCTTTCCCATGGCCACGAAGCCAGCAAAAGCCATTTGGATGTGGCTCCCTTGGAAAAATGAGTAAGGGATTTGAATGAGGATATTTTGTAGAGGAAGAAAGAAGAGTATTCTGAAGAGAGACAATGTACACAGGGGGAGAGAAATGCATCCCAAAGGCTGTTCCCAGCTTTCTTCACATTTTAATACACAAAAATACATTTTAAAGAACATGTGTTTACAACAAACAAAAGTTGGTGGCTTTCAACCGGAGGAAACTTCTAACCAAGTGTGCCCACAGCTGTTTAGTAGGGCAGATATGAGACAGATGATGTTATCTAAAGGTTGTTTTTAATTCTTTTCTTTTCCCGCTTTGAGCCTGCAGTGGTCACTGCCACCAGTAAATGTTTCAGGAAATCTAATTTCATGTTCCTAAATGTCTTGTCCTGAAACCAAAAGCACAGTTTCTCTTAAAAACAACAAAGGGGAAACACTAGTATAATGAGATATTCTGAGAAAATTCGGAAATGTTCTCACATTTGAGAGTACACCAGAATCACTTGAAAGGTTTGTTAGAACATACTGCCAGGCCACCTTCCCTTACCCCCAGATTCAGTAGCTCTGGAGTGGGACTCAAGAATTTACATATCTAACAAGTTCCCATGTGCTACTGCTGATCTAGGAACCATACTTTGAGAATCTGTGGTCCCTACTATTTCTCACTGTCCTCTACCAAATGGTAACAAAGTACAGTAGTGTATCAATGACCCTGAGCAATCCTGAAATCAAGGAACCTGCTTAACTGATGCGATTTTCAAGCCTCGCTTAAAACACCCTGGAACTGCCTTTGCCCCACGTCCGGGCGCCAACTGAAGCGATTTTCAAACCTCGCTTAAACACACGGCTGTCTGAAGCGTGCAGAACCCAGCCTTCTCCCGGCTGGCTATGGACACGCTTAAACACACTGCGAACGGCTCGTTGAAATCATGAGAAATCATCATGCATAGAAACAGTTTTCTGTAGGGAAGTCAGGAAGGGAGAAAAACACTCTCCAAGTCAGAGAGCGCCCGGCTAACCCCCTCGTGGGGAGAGCCTGGCTAGCCCCCTAGTGGGGAGCCCCTCGGTCCTTGTCCCAGTGGGTTTTATTCTTGAATACCAATACAGTTTGCAAATTACAAATAGTTAGCTTTTGAAAGGTGCTAGCAGGTTTCCTATTGGGATGCTGAGCCAGAGATTTTGGGATTTTATCATTTAAAAAGACTACAGGACTTAAAGCTTATATTTGTTTCATGCCCAGTGACTTCATATTCTAATTAAAGATCATCCTCCAGCAAGCAGATCTCACAGGGTCTTTGCATATTCTTTGTCCCAGGCTTGATTACCCCAGGGGTCCGCCGTCTCTGGCCTGAGCCGCCCCTTTTGCTAACCTCTGAGAAGGGCTGGAGACAGAGGCAGCAAGGAGACTTGGATTTCTCATATCTAAGTACAAAGACTCAGGCTAAGAGGGGGCAAGGGGTAGATGTCAATCACCCCTTCCTTTCCATAGCCCCTTGATTTATTTCCACAGCCTTGTGAGTCTCATTCCACAGGCCTTTACGAGATCAGCTCCTGGCTTAGGTCGCTCCTCTCTGAAGATTCTTACCTGTCATTGGAAACTGATCTAGCATTTAAAGGCTAGGCACAGAACAGGCAGCGTTCATGCCAGGGGAATAAGTTTTGTCTCCTTATTGGCTCCTGGTCTGGAGGTCTCTCACTCAGCCTAAGTCACAGGGGGTCACAGCTTTCTGAGACCAGGCAGGGCGGCCCTCAACACTTAACTAAACATTTCTCAACTTATTTACAATGCATTCTGCTGCCCATAGGACATCTGTGAAACTCTCCAGGAAGCAGTGCTTCAAGGAAGCCACTTTTGGAAAAGTTCTATTAGACATGTTCTTGACCAGAAGCAAGATTACAGGCTCCTGAAGGAACAGCAATCTGTGAGAGACAGATGTCCAAGTCAAGCCCTCAGCATCAACCTGGGGTAAAGCAAGTGGAGGGCTACGGGCTACACCACCTAGCAAAATCCTTGGCAGGGCAGTAGAGTTGGAGTGAACTTAGCCTGCTGCCCAGAAATCAGGCAGCATCAAGGAAGCCTGCCAGTGGATAGCAAAGGTCAGTCTACCTCTAGCTTTGAATTAGGACAGCAGGCCCTAGCCAAGAATTGGCAAGAATAAAATAGGGACCTAGTTTTTATGGGGTCTGAGGTATCAGGAGCTACCAAGCCTCCAACATGGAGAACAAGTCACCCACTTATCTGTCAGATAAATTAACAATATGGTGTACAATGTTAGTGACAGCATGCTGGCCCAGGCATCTTTAAAGACTCCTGCCTAAGGCTAAGATGAGTCCTGAGCCAAGTCTTACGGTGAAGGAGAAGTAGCCCCAAACAACTAGGGATCTTGTTAAAAGGTAGGTTCTGATTTATTAAATCTGAGGTAAGTTTCAAGATTCTACAGTTCTGTAAAGCTCCCAGGTTGGTTCTCTGTCTATACTTTGTGTAGCAAGACCCTAGTTTAGAGGTTGGCAAATCTCTTCTGTAAAGAGCCAGATAAATATTTTCAGCTTACAGAACATACTTTCAGGCCATACAGTCAGTCTCTGTCACAGCTACTCAACGCTGCCATTGTATCACCCAGTAGCCATAGACCATACCCAAATGAATGACCGTGGCACAGTGCCAATGACACTGGCATTTGAACTTCATAGAATTTTCATGCATCATGAAATATTCTTCTCCTTTTCATTTTTCAACCATTTAAAAATTTAAAAACCATTCTAGCTTACTGGTCACACAAAACCAGGTGGTGGGCCGTATTTGGTCTGCCCTGAACTCAGTTTGCAGATCCCTGCCCTAGATGAATAGTCTCTAACCCAGATCGGCAAAAAAGAATACACAGAGGGGAGGTCCGACAACCCCATTTCATCAAATTCCCCAGGTCATCCATATACAGCATGCCCAAATGCCATTGCTTATTTAAGGACCCCTTGCAAAGGTGGGAAGCCCCTTTTAGTGATGTTAACAGTTCAGTCTTCCTGACTGTTACAGGGTGCGGCCAAGGGGGGGACCCCAAATGGACATTTAAAATGGGGTCCAGAACTCAAGGTGTTCAGAAAATACTAGGATGTCCTTCCCCCACCCCCAGGTGTGGGTGGAGGAAGGAGACAAATGGAGCAGGCCCATTGAGAACTGTTTTGCATAGCAACAGCTCTGCAGCCAACCTCTGGGGTATGGTCATTTAACATATCTATAACCTTTGACTGGCTGCATAGATATGTTAAATAGCTATGGCCATGCTCTGAGCCAGGGGGATGGAAGTAACTTCCCCACCAAGATGTAACTCGGGGGACCTGTAACTGGGGGGGGGCAGGTCCCCCGAGTTACAGCGCCTACGTGAGAGCTTGGAGATGATTGGCTCCATGACATGGGGCCACATCTGCCCAGACCCATGATGGCGACCAGAAAAGCTGGAAAGGATAGCAGATTGAGGGCAGGTGTGGCCAAGTATAGGAGGAGTCGGAAGTGGGGCTTCAGAGGAAGATTGGCGCAGGATTTAAAAGCCCAGGCGCGGCAGCCATTGAAGAGAGAACCACGCGGATTTGGCTGAGTACAGGGCTCCTGCATCTCTGTGAGGAAGAACCACACGGCTTTCGGCAGAGCAGAGGGCTCCTGCATCTCTGTGAAGAGAGAACCACGCAGCTTTTGGCAGAGTGGAGGTCTCACGCAGCCCTGTGAGAGAGGACCACGCGGTTCTGCCAGAGTGCAGACCCCCGCAGCTCTGGTAGGAGAGGACTGCGTGGCTTTGAGGTGCTTCTTTTGGTCACGCGGCCTGGGAAGCAAGAGAGACTTTGCCTGGAAGAAGGGTGAAGGCCATGAGACGGTGCTGCATGGCTTTGGATTAACTGGAGATCCTGCCTGGACGGCGACACAGCTGATGGTGCCGAGAACCGAGAGAGGCCTACCAGCCGAACACAGATTACTGGGAAGAACCAGATACTGCCTGAGACTGGACTTCTATTTCCTTTCCTGAGATACGGTACCCCAGACTGGGCAAGGGGGAAGGAAGGACTGAGTGTGTTTGTGGGTGTTTTAAGGGACTTTGGGATTTTGGTAAAGACATTAGGTCACTACTTTAAGTTTGTATAGCACTAAATAAACGTTTCCTTTCCTTTTCACGAATCTCTGGCATTGAGA
>PVIA01013870.1:0-29721 GCA_004024845.1 Tonatia bakeri
GGCCCTCCAGGGGGATGTGTCAGCATGTGTGTCCCCACTTCAAGTTCTGAAATCAGGGCCTCATGGTCATAAATGGCACTTCTGTGGACAGTCAGCAAATATCCTTCTTCCTTCTGGTAATTTCCTTGGGATAAAGTCTCAGGAGCGGGGTTGCTGCACCAAGGGCCGTAAGCATTTTAATGACTATTGGCATATATTCTCAAATGGCTTTCCAGAGGGGCTGCTGTGCCCAGTTCACACACTGCCACCAGCCCTGTGCGGTGCCCTGGTTACACTACCACCATGCCAGCCCTGGGTGTGATAAATTATATTTCTTAATTCGTGCTAATTTAATAGGTGTAAAATTGAATCTTATTTTAATTAGCATTTCTTTGATCATTATGAAGGTTGAATGCTTTCTCTAATAAATATACACTTGGATTGCTTCATTCATTTATTCATTCATTTAAGGCATCACACATTAATCTTGGGCTACATGCCAGATGCCATACGAAGTCCCAGGGAGTCAGAGATACATAAGACACATTCAAGGATCCCGTATCCCACGAGGAAAGCAAAGGAATTCAATGGTTCCAACCTGCAGTGGAACGGATCGTGTGCTAGAGAGAGGTCCAGAGGACTTGTGAGGGAGGAGGGGGGGCCCAGGGAAGTGGCACAGAGGAGAGCACCCAACCGGACTGCAGTTGAATGGGTGCCTTGGCTGCCTCGGCTGCTCCGGATCAGCCTGTGACAGCCAGCTGAACAAACAGGAAGGGACTTTTGCGTATGTCTGTCCACTTGTTTCTTGTGCCATGCAATGTCCTAGTGTGTGTGCTGCTCTGTTTGTGTGTGTCTGTCATCTACGTGCACTTGATGTGCACTTGGTGGCCCTGCCTGTGGAACAGGTGCTGTGCCCTTGGGTGCAGACCCGGGGCCCTTGGTGCCGCAGTGATTTTGAGGTGTGTCAGTGTGTGTCGCCACAGGCCATGTACTGGGGTGTCGTAAGATGGGTTCTGCAGAGTAAGGGGGCTGCGACCAGGTGAGCTGGGGTTCCTGGGGTGGGGGGGTGGGGTAGCTTGCCTGGGCACCTGCTTGCCGTCAGAGGGGCCCCACTACACTGACCACTCATGGCCACTGGTCCTGCCCTAGCCAACTTTGAATCTAGTCTCTACTTCTGTACCCTGGAGGGCAGGGAGAGCCGTCTGGCTTCTCGGGGTCTAGCTCAGTCTTCACAATTGGATGTGGCATCTCCGACCTTTCAGTTCTTGTCAACTAAATCTCTGCTGAGCCCAGCACCCCGGCCTTGTTACTGTTCTCCCTGGGGCAGGGGAACCCCAGAAATGGGCAGGCTGGACAGAGCCCATCCTCTGCCTTAAGCCACTGGAGAGGCCCGAGAGGCCAGCACATCAGAGAAGCCACCCACAGAGTGCTGCGCAGTCCTGGCCACCAGAGGCCAGAATGAGAAGTGGCGTCACCCCAGCGTGTGTCCTGCCACACCTGGGCCTTGGAGCGCCCGGGAAGAAACAGACATCGGCCCCAGAGTTGGAGAAGGGAAGGGTGGATGTCACCTGCTTTGTCAGAGGGCCGGGTGTCCAGCAGCCATCTGCTTAAGTGCCTCTGTGGAAGCCTGTTGATCATCATGTTTTCTTCTTGAAATAAATCACCAGGACAAGGCAAGCACTTCACTCCTCCTCCTAACGCAGCATCCCCTGTGTGAACACTGCTGGCCGTTTTTTAAGTTTATTGAGATGTAATTCCCGTGCCGTACAGTACACCTATTTAATAAGCACAGTTCAATGTTTTTCAGTATATTCACAGAGTTTGCAACCAGCACCACAATTTAATTTTAGAACATTTTTATCACCCTAAAATGAAACCCCGGGCCCATTAGCAGTCACTCTTCATTCCTCCCTCTCCTCCCAGCCCAGCCTTAGACAACCCTAATCTAATTTCTGCCTCCATAGATTTTCCTGTTCTGGACATTTCCTGTAAACGGAATCGCACAAGAGGTAGTCCTTTGCGACTGCCTTCTTTGACTTAGCATAATGTTTTAGAAGTTCACCCACACTGTACCATGAATCAGTACTTCAGTTCCTCATGTTTATAGCCAAATAATATTAGACTGTATGAATACCGCATTTTATTCACAGATTCATCACCTGATGGACATTGGGATTGTTTCCGCTTTTTGGTTATTATCAATAATGCTGCTAAGAACATTCCTATACAAGTTTTTATGTGGCTGTATGCTTTTATTTTGTGTGGTATTTACTGTTAAAGAGAAAACTACAGGCCTGAAACAGCGTCACTCATACTAAAAGCTCATGATACCAAACGTAGATTTAACACCTGATGTGATTGTAGTTTCAGCCTCTCCCAGAAGCATAACCCTGATCAACCAGTCTGGAATTTTCCGGTCAACACCAGTGCAGTGTGTCACCTTGGCCTCTCCATCGCCCCAGTGGAAAGAAGAGGCAACCTGTATGACAAAACCCCTCCTGTTCTCTTCCTCCCCAAAAAGGTGTTCCAGCCCTAAAACAGTCCTTTTTATTGTTTTATTTTATTTTGTTTGTAGCTGCCCACTCTTCTTCCTATACAAACTTTCCATTTTGTGCAAACTCTCAGAGTGCTGTTCTAGTTGCTAGACAGGGAGCCACCCAACTCATGAGTCATTTAATGTAGCCAATTAGATCTTCAAATTTACTTGGTTTAATTTTTTAACAATACCTAGGTATGGAATTGCCACCTCACAGGGTAATTCTATGTTTAACTGTCTGGGGAATCCCCAGACTCTCCCGAAACAGCTGCACCATTTTCCCTCCCCACCAGCGGGAACAAGGGCTAGGACCGCTCCACATCTCCTTCACCAACAAGCACTGGGAGCTTGTTGTTCCTGTTTTTTAAACAACAGCCATTTAGCGAGTGTGAAGTGGCATCTCATTGTAGTTTTAATTTGTAGTTCCTTAATGACTAATTGCTGTCAATTTTATGTGTATAATTTTATATATATTTTCATATCTTTAATTCATATTTATATATATATGAAGCTTTGTTGTTTTTCAAACTACATATGCATACATATGACCTCATCAATATCTTATTATCTGCAACTTCTTTAACATGTTTTAAAAATCTTCCACATTAGTATGCACATCTGTGTTCTTCCACAATATGACTATATCATTTTTTAGGTCATCTCCTGTGAGTATGCATGCATTTAAGTTGCTTCATGTTTTCACCATCACAAACAAAGCTTCGGTGTAAATATCCCTCCATATGTATTTTCACATCTGAATCCTGCAGAGGTCCTAGAAGGGGGATGGCTCATGCATGAGCTTTAGAACATTTAAAATTGGGCTGAGACCCTCCAGAGTGACGTCCGAGGGGGCTGTCGCAGCTTACACGACCTATAACAGTGTCTGAGAACGTGGGCAGTGCATTCCAACCGCTAGACCCACACAGAGTTGAATCAAGCTTTCCCAGGAGGGAGTGTGTTCTTTTTCATGGGAATCGTAGAAGGAGAAAGTGGGGATGCTCTTAAAAATCAAGTTCAAATGGGGGAGCGGCTGAACTAGACCACTTTAAAGTCTCCTCCCACTGCAAGCGTTCAGGAATCTCTGAAATGCCAGACCTACGTGATGAAGGGTTTCCCAGCTTGCATCTGCTGTCATTTCCACACAACCCTGACTTAACTGGGGTCCCAAAAGGGCCAGTCTCTTCACAGAATGAATCCGAGAAGTCTGTAGTCTGACAGAAAAACGTAGCTGAAAGCAGCTGCAATTTATGCTCACCCTCCCGAGAGACCTCTAAGGGGAGAGTGTGCATGTGTATTTTGGGGAGGGCAGAGTATATCCTCCACGCATTGCGAAATATCTTAAAAATGCTTTCTCCTCCCTCTGCTACTTTCAATATTTACATACCTAGCAGCTCTTCCTCAAATACCCTTTCCTTTCTCCCATTCTCAATTCCAATCCCAAGTTCCCTCCTCCACTGTCCTTTCCCACCCTCTCTTGCTCTTCCTTTATTCTTCTCTGCTAGGAACAGCTCTCCTGTTTCCAATGCAAATCCTCTGACTTCCCCTCTGCAGCTCCCAGCTTTTCTACCGTTGTCCAATTCTGCATTATAAAACCAGGGATCAGAGCCGGCAAAGGCAGAGAGCTCTGCTTAGAAGGCAGGGTTGCTGGGAAACCGCATGGGCGAAGAAGGGACCTCCAACGACAGAGGGGAGTGAGTGAGAAATGTCCCCACTTAGTCATCTTTGTCCCCATTCATGGAGCCTGGTTCTAAGCACACAAACCTGTTGGCTGGTGTGGGAGGAAGAGCTTGGTTGAATTCAGTCAAACAACATGTGATTTTGGAAACAACCAGTCATTATGTGTCATTACTGTGTTGAACTGAAGACAGCCCAATTATTTCTTGGGTGGCATTGTGTGAATATGTGTGTAGACAGAGGCGGAGAACATACTAGGAAGTCCTTGAATAGAGAAAAATGGGGATCCAGAGACAAAGAAGTATTTGCCCAACGTCGTACAGGAAGTCAGTTATACGGAGCGGGTTTAGAACCCATGTCCCCTGCCTGGAGCCAGCTATCTAATTTGCAGGACCCAATCCAAAATGATGATGTGAGGCTCTTTGTTTAAAAATGATTAAGAAGAAGTTCAAGACAGCTACAGGAGAGCAATAATCCATGCACTGCCCAGACTGCACGTCTGCGAAGCTGGCCCTGCCCCAGCCCACAGCCTGGGTCTCTCCTTCCACCAGGGTAGCTCAGCTTGTAAAGACTAGGATGACCATGAGTGGGAGCTTGTCCCAACATGTTCACGGTCTAAACCAACGATTCTTGGATTCTGAGCACCTGGGATTCCCTGGGGAGCTGGTAGAAATCCCAGTGCTATGATTGTCCCCAGACAAATTAAATCTCTGTGAGTGCAACACAGCATCAGTATTTTTAAAAATGTCTCAGATGATTCAAATATGCAGCCGCATTTGAGAACCAGTGATCCCAGGAGGCCCAAACTTGAAGGACAAGCATCATGTGCGTGGGGGGCCACAGAACTCTGGCGGCTGGTCCCCAATCCTGTCCCTGGAGCCCCAGCACGACCTAATTACTGTCTCTTCTCGTTAGTGGCGGCATAGCCTGTGCCCTGAGACGACTGAATGTATAAATAAATAGGTCTGGGCCCTTCATAGCTTATTCAGGTTTCCCTTATAAATATGTATTCAGGGAAATGTCTAAGAAACGTAATATTATGCCTCTTCAGAATGGTTGAGGTCTATTGGAAAAATAAATATGCAAGAGGCTCATCAGATGTGTTCCACTTGCTTGGTGGTCAAGAAAGGCTTTGCTTTCCAGCCCTACCTTTGTGGTCTTAGCACTGAGGAAAAGGCATCTTTGCCACCACTGTGCCTGCTGCCCATGCTGGCTGCGACAGGACAGTCTCTGCCCCGCGGGGCTGTCTGCATCCAGTTCTAGCTGATAGTTCCAGTGTCCCAGCTGCTCAACTGGGAAGATGCTTCTGCTCTCTGGATCTCGGGGTCTGCTTCTCTCAGGGATCCTAAGGCAGCCTCTCTCTCTCTGGACAGCTCAGACTTCTAGAAAGTTCTGCTTGACTGTGCTGGTTTTGGTCTGCTGGTTCTTCTTCTTCCCATGGCCACCTGAGATGGTCCAGGGACACCTGCTTCTTCCATCCAGAGAGAGCCCTGGCGAGTGTCACAGATGGGGCCTGGGTCTTCCACCCTTTCTTCTCTGGCTGAAGGCCCCAGTCCCACAGAGAGGCCTCCCCTCGCCCCCTCTTGGCTGCCTCTGAAGTTGACATAAAAAATCTCTAAGCCTCTTTTGTCAATGATGAAGAAAACGTTTAAAAGCTCACGTTTAGAGACATTGGCTGGAAAGTCTGAGCCACAGACTCTTTCAAACATGATTATATAAACATAATTTGTATAAACAGCATCATTTTTTTGCCAACAGCATAATAAAACAGGGAGAGGGCAGTTAAGTGATCAAGAGAGAAATGCTTCAAACATTACTGCCTGTTCCCATCTCGCCTTTTAAGTGGGTCATTTGTTGCCAAAACCTAATGAGGGACAAAGAAGCAGGGGGTGGGGGCTGGTTTCCTGCATTTTGTGGTTTGACCATTAGTCATGTGTCCGCCCCCATGGATAGTCCTGTTCCAGGTGCCACACTGACCACTGAATTGGACTTAGCACCAGCAGATCAAGTGCACAGTTCCCGGGACTGGCCAGGAAGGCAGGCTCAGGTTTTCAGTGTGCGGTGGGGCCTTGGCTGTGAGAAACCCTGCTTAAGCTGAGAAGGGTCCCCGCCCCCGGAATGAGGGCATTGCTGCTCTAACCAGAGTCCCTGAGCCTCACCGAAGAAAAGCTAAAAGACATGAAATCATCGTGTTGAAATCTCTTTACCTTGTAGATGGTGAGATGCAGGCCCAGGACAGCCTGGGATGTGCCTGGGGCTGTGCAAGGATCCAAGCTGAGGGCCTGGTTTCAGCCCAGACTCTGACGACAGCTGGGACTTGGCTGTGCTTGGGAAGTGGACAGGAAGGACTTCTTCGGGACCCAGGATCAGTCACGGTGGCTGAATACACACTATCCCTGGCTTCAAAGAGGGCAAGAGCAGAAGTTGCCAGGTCTTGTAAAGGCAAGTCTCAAACTAGGATAGCATCACTTCCAACACATTCTATTGATGGAAGTCACGTGACCACACCCAGAGTCAGAGTGGAAGGGACCATACCAGAGCATGCACACCAAGAGGCAGGGTGCCCAGGGGGATGCCAGTGCATCCTGGACACTGACCTGGTCACACACTGACTGCTGACCACAGACTGCACCCAGGACCTGGCCCAGGTTGAGATGTGTCCTGGGGCTGCCACTGAGATCTACGCTGCAGAGCTCATAAGGAGCAGGGTGAGGGTGAATAATTAGAATCCATGGGGAGATGGGTGAGGTTTAATTGGATCGAGGACTTTGTCAGAGGTGGCCAGAGAGGAAGCAGGCCACCTCGCGGGAGTGGTATCCTCATAACTGGAGGTAAGGAGTGTCAGATGGCCATTCAGCAGAGTTAAGTAAGTATGTGTGGGGCAGGGAGAATGTGGGGACTTGCACAGACCCTGTCCAGGCCGAGGAGCCCATAGCTCTACAATGCCTTCCTGAGCCCTGAGCTCCCTGCCAGAAAACAATGGACAGGGAGCCCTGAAACCAGGGTTCTGGCAGCTGGGACTGACTGGGAAAGAGCACTGGACCAGTTCTTGTCCAGATCTCACCCCCAATTCACTGTGACTCATTGGTTCTAATCAATACCCCACAGAGCAATAATCAATTAACAACAATCAATTCCCCATGCCAGAGTAATAATTTAAAAATGCAAATCCCTTGCTTAAAATCCTCCAGTGGGGCCCCACCTTCCCCACAGCAAGTCTCAAATGTACCAGCTCTCTCTAGACTGATGGGGCCCTAGCCCTGTCATCACTGTCCCTCAGTCCCTGGGTGCTGGTCACAAGGGACAGAATTAACATTCCTCCAGACCACAAAAGCTCCCCTGTCTTATATGTATCCAACATCAGGTTCCAATTCCTAGAGTGGTCTTTTTGTCTTTCTAGGCAGGGTAGTGTGGGCTGGAAAAACGGGCGAAGCCATAGTTGGGGGCCAGACCCCTGGTTAGGGGGTCAAGCTCATAATTATGGTAAGTCCTGACTTAACAGGTGCTTCCTTTGTACCAGACATTGTTCTATGAACTTTACATGCAGTGTTTTATGTAACCCACGTAATAACCCCATGAGGTAGGAACTAACCTGAGGCTCCACGAGATGAAGTGACTTGTCACGTGCAAACAGAGCCGTGCATATCCCATCCCATCTGGCTTCCTTTCCTGTGCATTTCACTCACATGCATATACAACTATAATGAACGACGACTCTTTGTATCTTCTTTCTCCTCACAACTACACCCTTTTCTCGGCCCTCCCGCCAAGTCTCTACGATTGTCTTACCTCCATCGAGATAACATTCATTCCTTTTATCAAAAATATTTGAGTACCTCTTGTGTTTTCTTGTGTGCAGGATCACTCCAGACTTGCACCTGACTTGCAGCCTCGAGTGTGAACCTTGTATTAAGCAAGAGCTTGGTAGAAGTTTTTTTGGTTGAAAGTTTTTTGGCTAGAAAGATAGAAGAATGCATGATGGGTAGGTGAGTAGTTGGATAGATAAACGGCTGAATGGGTGGATGGAAGGATGGATGGATGATGAATGGGTGGGTGATGACTGGATAAAAGAACAGATGAATGTGTGATGGGTGGGTGAATAAATGGATGTCTTCATGAAACTCTAGTTTCTATTTACACTGATTGGGAAACCAATCTTTAATGCCCAGGAGCCCCCAGGTAAGCCCTTCCCTGTGTTGAGCAGCCTTTCCTGGGTTCCAAGAACAAATGGGATTTTCCCTACCCACCGCCAGGTTCCCACAGCAGCCATTTGTTTTAAGTGTCCAGAGCAGCTCTGCGGTGGTGCAATTAGTCCTCGTTAGCAGCCACTGTAACCGGACTGTAATTTCCAGGCCGTTGGATGGTAATTGCACATGAACAGCTCGGTGAGGCTCTGCACCTGTAATGACAAGCAGAGCCTCTTCTCTCCCTGCTGCTCCGGGTGCCAATGAGCAGGTGAGCTCCTGATGCCATATTAGCACACTGCGATTTTCATTACTAAATGACTCCAGGGCTGTCCAAATGAGGAGAGCAATTAGGCCGATCAGGGGAAGACAAAGCATCCCTTGATGAGCATAATGATGACACAGGCGGAATTGCTCTGGCCTGAGGCAGAGTGTGAAATCAGAGCCCAGGGCTTCATTGCTGTGCAAATCAGCCATGCTCAGCTCAGCCCCTCGGCCTGCCCTGGGCTGCCATCAATGCCCCCAGGGAGCGTCACCACCCATAGAGAGGAAACAACCAGTATTTCCATATAATTAGAAGTTGCATATCCAGTACCCCCTTACTGAGATTAACATTAATGGGGTAGAGTTTCCAAGAAAAAAAATGTTAGTCATTGAAAAGGAGTTAAATACATTACTCTCTCTTGTCCAAAGGGGATAACTTCCAAGACTCCTGGTGGATGCCTGGAGCTGTGCTAGTACCACAGTACCGAACCCTGTACATACTGTTGTTTTTCTGTACATGCATACCTACGGTAAAGTTTAATTGATAAATTAGGCAGTTTTGTGGATAGGAGATTTGTTCTCACTATAGATCTTAGTAACCACAGCATATGATTTTTTCCCTTCCTTATTGAGTTGAGAACCTTTTCACTTAAAGAAAGCACTTTAGCCCTGGCTGGTGTAGCTCAGGGGACTGAGCACTGTGCTGGCGTGTGAACCAAAAGAAAGCACTTTACAGCTTCTCTTTGGCATATCAGAATTGTCAGCATCACTACTTTTGCACTTTGGGGCCATTATCAAGTAAAATATAGATGACCCAAACACAAGCACTGGGGATACCACACCGATCCATCTGATAATGGAGAAGGCTACTAAGAGACCCATGGGTGGGTAGTGTATACAGTGTGGACACGCTGGACAAAAGGATAATTCATATACCAGGTGGGATGGAGAGGGACAGCGTGATAATTCATCAAGCTACTGAAAACTACACACAACTGAAACCTTATGAATTGTTTATTTCTGGAACTTTCCATTTAATATTTTCAGGACACAGTTGACTTTGGGTAACTGAAATTGTGGAAAGTGAAACTATGGATAAGGAGGCTTAGTGTGACTGAGAGATATTTGCTGAAAAGTCCATGCTCCTTATGCAGCAATTAAGATCTGCCTTGATCTCCTACCTGCCTACAGCCTTTGCCTAGACACCATGCACTGTCCTGCCTCCAGGTGTTTGTGCAAGCAGTGCCACGTTCCTGGAATGCTTCCCCACCACCTGCCAAAACCATGCTCAGGGGTCACTGACGCTCAACCTAACTATCAAAGTCCTGCAGACCCCCTGAGAAGTACTGCTGTACCTGTGCACTCCTCTGAACCATTTCTGCCTTTCACACCACATTGTAACGTGGGGGTTTCACGCCTGCTTTCCCTACTAGACTGTGACATGTCTCTGTCTCTCTAGCACCCAGAAATCTGAGGTGGACCAGGGCAAAGAACCACAGATTGTGGCCCAGGGCAAAATCCAACCTGCCCCCTGCTTTTGCAAATAGAGTTTTATTGGGAGGCAAACACACCCTTTGTTTACATCTTGACTCCAGTTGCTTTCCTACAACAAAGGCAGGGTTGAGTAATTGCTATAGGGACCATGTGGCCTGCAAAGTCAAAAATGTTGCTATCTGGCCCTTTATAGAAAAAGTTTGCCAACCACTGGTTCAGGGTAAAAGATGCCCAAGAGACGCCCAACTCCTCACTGTACAGGCAGGATGTGGTCTTGAGCAGTGGCATTCCCAAGGTCACAGAGCCAGACTGAGGTTGAGTCGGGCCATGCCCCATGCTCCTTATCCTCTTGGCAAGGTGTTACGCTTCTGGGACCTGCAGCCCAGCAGCACTCCTCTCCACTGGGGGACCCTCCCCTCTGACCTAGCGGTGAGAATTCCAGATCCCAGTATACATGGAAGGGGGCCAGGCCTTGAACAAAGGCTGTGAGTGGTGGGCAGACACACAGCACTGGAATCAGGAGAATCCAGATGCTGGTTGACTAAAGGCAAGTGAATTTAACCTAACCTTCAACTTCCCACTCTGTACAGTGGGGATAAAAACAGCTCCCTATGAGATGAGTGTGTAAGATTCGGGAGAGAGGGTTCAAGACGAGGTACTTAAAGAACCTGCACAGAGTGAGTCCTCAGGGGTTCCTCCTATATAGTGCTGAACTGAAGCAGCTCACCCTGCTACCTGCTCTATGCCCCATGACTTTCTGACCTACTTGTATAATGGACTAGTCCCAAGCAGCTCTGTCTGCCTTGCTCAAAGCCAGGCCCCTCCTGGACCTCTGAGGCTCATTGGTCCCCCATCTCTTCCACACTCCAGGTCGTGTCTGTAAGTGGAGGTGTTACCAAACAACAGCGGGGCCTGGGATGATATACTATTACCTGAAATAAACCCCCCAGGTTCATTATGTCCACCGCCAGAGGAATGACATCTCTCAATACCAGAGATTCATGAAAAGGAAATGTTTATTTAATGTTATAGAGACTTAAAGTAGTGACCTTATGTCTTCATCAAAATCCCAAAGTCCCTTAAAACACCCACCAACACACAGTTCTTCCTTCCCCCCTTTGCCCAGTCTGGGGTACTGTATCTCAGGAAAAGAAATAGAAGTCCGTGGCTCAGGCGGCCCCCGGTTCTTCCCTGTAATCTGTCTCGGCTGGTAGGCCTCCCTTGGTTCCCGGCACCATCAGCTATGTTGCCGGAATCTCTGCTAAACCTGGGTGGTGATTCCCCCTTCTAAAGCTGCGAGGGTCCCCACTCTGGCAAAGCCACATGCCTCTCTCTCCACTGCCCCAGCCGCGTGCTCCTCTGCAAAATGGCCACGGGAGTCTCCACTCTGCCAAAGCCGCGTGGTTCTCCCCTCCTCGATGGCTGCAAGGACGGGGGTTGCCACTCTGCCAAAGCTGAGTGGCGGTTCTCTGCTAAAGCCGCATGGTGATTTCCTCTCACAGGGCTGTGGGAGTCCCCACTCTGCTAAAGACTGAGCGGTTCTCTTCTCAATGGCTGCCGAGTCTGGGTTTAAATCCCTGCGCCAATCCTCCTCTGCAGCCCCATTTCCGACTCCTCTCACCACTGGCTATACTTGCTAGCCCTCTCATATCCCTCCAGCTTTACTGGGCTGCCATCCTGAGTCTGGGCAGGCGTGGCCCCATGTCATGGAGCCAATCTTCTCCAAGCTCCCACGCAGGCGCTGTAACTCGGAGGACCTGCCCCCAGTTACATCTTTGGGGGAAGTTGCTTCTATTCCCCTGGCTCAGAGCATGGCCACAGCTATTTAACATATCTATGTAACCAGTTAAAGGTTATAGATATGTTAAATGACCACACCAGAGGTTAGCTGCAAAGCTGCTGGTATGCAAAACAGCTCTCAATGGCCCTACTCCATTTGTCCCTTCCCCCACTCATACCTGTGTGTGTGTGGGGTGGGGGGCAGGGACATCCTAATATTTCCTGGACATCTTGAGTTCTGGACCCCATTTCAAATCCCCATTTGGGGCCCCCCTCTTGGCTGCACGCTATTACAGAGGTGCCCCTTGTTACACACACCTTGCCCATGCTGGGCTGACAGGATCCAGGTAGAATTGCGTCTCAAGTGTCTTCCACCTGACAGATGCCAGCTGTTTGCAGACAAAATGTTCTTTGCTCCATTCAGAGTCTTGCTCTATTTAGAGTCCTACATACATTTTAATTCAAAACCGTGACCCTGTCTCTCACTAACCAGGTAAACTTGCCTTAGTTATCTGACTTCTCTGAGCTCCCCAGTGTCCTCATGTGTAAAGTGGGGAGATACCGTCAGCATGGTAGGGCGATCTGAGGGCTAAGTGGGCTTTGGATGTGCCGTGACTGCCTCTCCATTAATGGCCTTACTACTGTGAGTGTAATTCTCAGCTTCGCCCACAGGCAAACAGCTAGGAGCACACCTGTATCCATCTCTTCCTCCCCCTCTTCCTTATCCCTTTTCTCCCAGCCCAGTGAGGAGCTTTATCTTCCCACCACCCTGATTTTGTCCTTCCTGCCCCACCTCTGAACTGAATGCTAATGGACCCAGGCCAGGAAGCAGCTTCAGAGTCCCTTAGGGAATGTCTGCTCTAACCCGTAGGGTACTCCTGTTGGGAGGGCTCTGGAGGGTGATTCTACAGCAGGTGACTAGGAGAATGTCCAAATCCAGCCCCAACAGTGAAACTCGAGGTACCCTGGCATCCTCTGAAATCCTCTGGGATGAACAGAGCAGCTGTGAGCAAGGAGCATTTTCTCCCCAGCTTTGGGCCTCAGTTTCCCCTTCTGACAAGGGTCTGAATTGGACCTTCTGACTCTGAGAGGATACTCGTTTCAGCCTATAGACTTTCTCACCCCACCACCCGCTGGTTCCTGACCCCTGTCCAGTGCTGGCTGCTTTGGCTGTCCCAGCGTGGAATTAGGAGTTTCTCGTTGACCTGTGAGCCATTGGTCATTTAAAGGTGAATTGATTGAAGATCGCCTTCAACCACTCTGCAGTCACGTGTATCCAATGGCAAATTCTCATACAGATCCCAGAACTGAGTTTTTCACTCCAGTAGTAGCCAGTGAGGCAGAGACCCTGGCCACCTAGCCCCAGGCTCCAGCCATCTCCTGCCATCCTGGCTTTCTGAGAGTGGTGGGGGTGGGAGGACAGGGCTCTGTGAGAAGAACTGCACAGAAGCCTTCTGTTCCTGCCCCGGGACCCACCGCCAAGACTGCCCACCCTGAAAATCCCTGGGACCCCACTGTCTGAAGATGAGCACCACCTGCTGTGGGCTTCCCCACCCCTGCCTGCAGCCTTCTCTCTGCCACCCTTCAGGGAGCTCTGCCATGCCCCTGGCAGTACAGACCTGCCCTCTTTCTGACTCAGGCTCCGAGCTTCTTCTCAGGGTAAAGCCCGTTTACCACCTGATGCGTGAGTGAGCATGTGCCTCCACCTCTACGGGCCTCTGTGTGTTCCCGAGTGTGTGACACTGAGCATATACATGTGTGTCTCTGTGCCTGTTTGAAAGTAGGCTGTGGGAGAGCGAGGGGTCTATGCATGTCCATGTGAACATGTGCATGCATGTGTGTGCATACATGTCTGTGTGTATGCCTGTGTGTGTTTGCATTGATGACTATGTGACTGTAATGCCCATGGGTTTCATGTTCTATGTTTGTGCCTGTTTGTGTACATGACTGTGGTTGGCATACTGTTCAGACAACCAGGGGATTTTAACTGACAATTCAGATCAGGCGTATATTGTAACAACCATCTACAATCTCTAAGGAGTCAAAAATGAGACCAACATACCTCCCATCTAACAATTGCCAGTCCTTCCTGGAGCTCCTTCAGATGGCCTATTTAAGTTGGGCCTCATAAAATGCTTATAAAGGAATAACAATGATATCCTGGTTTTTAAAGGTGTGACATTTGGACACAGTGTGGAAGTGGCTTCCCAGAGTCACGTACCAAGTCAGAAGCTGAGCTGGAGGTGAAGCCTGGGTCTCTTGACGCCCAGGCCAATGCTCTTTCAGGCACCTGCACTCTGACGCCCTGGGTGTGACAGAAGATGGAAACTAATTTGGATATGCACTCTATCTGAGTAATTTGCCCATTAAAAAAACTATTATTTTTCTTATTGAGTTATAGTTATCCTTTATGTACTCTGAATATAAACTCTTTGCCACATTTATTAATGACATAGTTAGAATAAGAGTGGGTTTTACTTTAAAGTGCAATTTATTGACATTTTTCTTTTGTGTTTTACACTTCTGTGTCCTACACAACAAATCTGTGCTCACCCTAACATCAGGAAAATTTTCCTCTATGTTTTCTTCTAGAGTTTTGTAAATTTAGCTTTATAGTCAGGGCTATCATTTGTTTTAAATTAATTGTTGTGTATGGCATGAGGTAGAAGATTGGGATTCATTCTTTCCACGTGAATATTGAGTAGTTCCAGAATAATTTGTTGAAAAGACTTTGCCTTCCTTGGTTTATTCGGAGCCCTTGTTGAAGGTCAGCTGACCGTAGACTCGTGGGTCTGTCTGTTCTTAGCTCTCCGTCCATCCTGCCAGCCTTCACACCTGTCCTCATGCCCGGGCCGCACTGCACTGATGCCTGCAGCCCACAGACCCAAAAGTCAGGGGACGTAAGTCTTTCAGCTTTGTTCTTCTTTTTTAAAAATTGGTGTAGTGTTCTAGAGCCTTCACATTTCCACATGGATTTTTAAGTCAGCTTTTCAATTTCTAGCAAAAAGAAAAAAGAAGAAAGGCCAGCTGGGATGGGAGGGTCCTCGAGGCTGCGCTGAATCTACAGATCGATTTCCAGAGGATAAACACTGAGTGTTCTTAGCCACAAACACGCTGTGTCTCTCCATTTCCTAGCTCATCTTTAAACTCAGCGTTATTTAGGTCTTGTATATCTTTTGTTAAATTTATTCCTGAGTGTCTTACCTTTCTTGACTCTATTAAATGGTGTTTTTTTAAATTTCATTTTCCAATTGTTTGTGCCAGTATATAGAAACACAATGGCTTTTCTTTTGGTTTGATCTTGTGTCCTGTGAGCTTGCTCTTTTGTCTATTTACATTGAATGTGATTACTGATAAGGCTGGACTGAAGCCCACTGTTTGTTTTCCTTTTGTTCTTTGCTCCTCAGCTTTTCCTTCACTGACTTTTTTTTTAAGGTTAATCAAATCTTGATATTCAATTTTGTTTTCTTCATTGTCTTTTTAGCTGTAACTCTTTTGAGTATTTGCTTGGGCAGTACTCTCGGGCTAACAATAGGCACCCTTAGTTCTGAACCACTTCCCACCTCCTACAAGATCCTCACACTTCCCCCTCTTATTTCCCACTTCATGAAATAATAGCCTTGCAGCGGCATCCTTGTATCATTATACTAACACCTTCCATTCTTTTAGCTTTTGTTGTCATATCTTTTACTTTTTACATATGTTTTCAACCATAGCTTACAGTGGTATTGTTTTGTTTTAAACAGTCAGTTGTCTTTTTTCAAAATATGAGAGATAATCAGTTGTGCTCTTTCTGCTCTGTGAATGCAAATTTTCATCAGTTACCATTTCTTTTCAGCCTAGAAAACACTGTTTAGCATTTCTTGTCGTGAAGGTCTACTGGCAATACATTTTCTCAGTGTTTATTTGTCTAAAAATGTTTCTATTTTACCCTCATTTTTGAAGAGTGTTTTGGCTGAATGTAGACAATAAAACTGCCTGGGTTGACACATTTTTATTTATTCTTAATCACTTCAAAGGTATTATTCCTTTGTATTTTATCCCCACTGTTTCTGAGAAGTCTGAGGTCATTCTTACTGTTGTTACCCTGTGTGGACATGTCTTTTTCTCTCCAGTTGCTTTCAAGTTTTACTCTGTACACGGTGGGGCAAAAGTAGGTTTACAGTTCTTCATGTGGAAAATAATACAATAATTAATAAATAATAATATGAGAATAAACTTTGTGTTTCACATACTCGCAACTATAAACCTACTTTTCCCCACCCTGTATCTAGTTTTTAGCTCTTTGACTATGATATGGGTAAGTATAGAGTTATTTTTATTGAGGCTCTCTGAACTTTTTGGAACTATAAGTCTATGTTTTTCTCTTTTTGAAAATCAAATTTGAGACATTTTCAACTATTTATTTCTTCAAACCTTATTTCTGATCTATTTTCATTATGGTTTCCTTCTGGAACTTCTATCACATATACGTTAGGCTGTTTGATATTATCCCATGCATTTCTGAGGCTCTGTTTACTTTTCTTCAATCTTTACCCTGTCTGTTCTCCCCAAATTGGATCTGTTCTAGTGATGTATCTTCAAATTCACGTATTTGTTTTCTCTGTCACCTCTAGTTGTCTATTCAGCATGTCGAGTACATTTTTTTATTTCAATTCTTATAATTTTCAATTCTGGCATTTTTTGGGGGTCATTTTCAGTTTCCATTCTGTGCTGGGATAGGAATTCTCTGAGAGAGAATCTCTGCTGAGACTCCATGTCTGTTGACCCATTAAGACTGTGTCTCCCTTCAGTCTTTTGAACACACTTACGTGCGGCTTTAACGACTCTGCCGGCTAAGTCTGACACCTGGGCTGTCTTAGGCGAACTTCCCACTCAGTGGGTTTTTCCGTGTCTCTAGGTCCCAGTCTCCTGCTTCTTTACGAGGGAATTCCTGGCCCACAGGTTGTATCCAGTTTCAGCTCCAGCCCCTGCACACCGGCATCTCCTTTCACTTCTAGTCTGTAGATATCATTAGTTTGTTTTTTAATATGACTGGGCCTATCGGAAACAAGACAAATTCTATTGGTACCTGCATGGCATGCACACTTGTATGTGAGTATATGTTTAAGTGAAGCAGGAAGTCTCCGGCACATGCTCACTCCAACACCAGGACGAGAAGTCAGAAGCATTTTTTAACAGTTACAGCTATGAAAGAAATGCCACGGGCTTTTGGAGTCGGTGAGTTGCTCTTGCTGCACAGGTGTTTAAAGGAAGCTTCCAGACTCACCTACTGGGACTGGCGTACAGGGCATTCCTTCCTGTTAAGGGGGCTGGAGCCGAAGAACCTAAGGATTTGTTCAAGCACATAACCGATCCAACATAAAAGTGCCCAGCACAGAGATGGCACAAGACAGATGCTTGCAAGTGGGTAATAACATATACCATTATTGTCAGAGCCAAGTGCAGCTCAGCACGGCCCAGTCTGTTGTGGCCAGTCCTCTGGGTGATATTTACCCATAAGCTGCAAAGAGCTTCAGTCCCAGTACCCAGGCCTGAAAATTGCTCTCTCCATTTCAGAACAGAAAAGAAAATGTTTCTCAGCTGAAAACCATATTTGCTGGTTATGAAAATGATTCAGAGCATTTTTTGTAACATTTCTGTATTGATTCCCAGCCTTCTTGTTTTATTGTACAATAACAGGCCTCGGGACTGGGAATACATTACTGCACAGACGTAAAAGAATCTCTTTCCGGGGAATTGCCTGCACACCACGTGCCGGGCAAGACTCAGAGCTCCAGTTTAGAACAAAGGCAGCAGGCGACCAAGGCAGCACCCAAGCTCTGCTTCTCTGTGGCCGGGACGCAGAAAGCCCACGTGGACCATACGTGAGGTCTGGTTCCATTTCTCACCCCAGTGGGGCCCTGCCCTGGGAAGGAGCAGGTGGGCCTCCAATCTGATTGGAGCCCGCGTATTGTCACCGTCATTACCTCCTGATGGGATTTGTGTGGCCTCCTCTGGCAAGTACCAAGAAGGAGACCTAATTGTCTTCTTGGTGAAACTCACACTCCCCCTCCCAGCACAACTAAATGACTGAGTAATGGCTCCATAAATGGCCATCTGATTAGCCGGATCCCAAGGGGCGGGACACACAGACAGGCAGCGTGTGCAGGGCCGTGTGCAGGGATCCCCATCCATCACTGTCACCCGAGGTGACCATGCTCATTTGTCAGGCCCTGACAGGAGCTGCTTGTTGTTGGAAAGGGAATACCAGTGGGCCTTTGTTCTGTGCACACGTGGAAGCCCCGGCTGCCCTCCCTTCACCCTCCAAGAGAAGTGAGTCAGCGAAGCCACGTTGGGGGCTTTAGGTGAAGGAAGGGGTCATAGGTTTTAGAAAGGAGAGGGGCCCAGACACTTGGAGGTGGAAGGAGGCTGTGTTGAGAGTGGAGATAGTAGTGAAAAGTCCTCCAGGTGCTCATAGTTCCCACGCTCTGACTTAGGCTGCAAAGGGGTGTAATTGCCTTCTCACAAGCAGCCCTTTGGCCCAGCCCCTGGAGCAAGATGGGGCAGGGAAACTAAAAGGGAGAGGAAAGGGCAAGCAGATGGCTCTCTCTTCTTCATTCTTCAGAGAGAAGGACTGTGGACTCAGGGCTTACCGTTTACTGCCCCTCCTCTACACTCCTCTACAGCCACTCTCCCTGAGTCTGCTGTAGCAGCCAGCCCTGTGACAATGCTGGCCACCGCTGCCCCACCCCTATCCCACCCCTGTTCTGCCGCTGCCTCACAGTGTAACAGTTTGATTTGCTATTTGACCAAGAATTGTTCCTGTCCCTCTGGAAATCAGCAAAGCCTGCTCCCCAGCCCCTGCCCAACTTTCCCCGGCATGAGCCGCTCCAGGTGTCCCTACACAGGCAGCAAAGCTGCTTTGCCCTCGATTTTCTCGATACAGAATCCCCTTGGGGAAAGGGGTACCAGGCCGGCCCAGGCTAAACGGAGAGACAAGATCAGCTGCCTCTGCATCAGGCCTCCTGCCTGGGAGCTCTCGGGTCAAAGAAGAAATGTCTCCTGATGCCAGGTTTGCTTTTCTGTCTGGGGAACTCTGATGAAATGGGGCAGGATCCAGAAGTAAAGGGATAAAAACAACCTCAAAACCATAAAGGGTGCCTGGATGTAGAGAGGAACTGAGCCTCAATTTTCCTTGCCATAAAATAGGGATAATAACCCTTATTTTCAGTCAGCTGTTCTCAAAATCTGGGGAGCTCGCCTACGAATGTGCTAGGAGAACAAGCAAAGGCATTCAGTACAGGAAAGGACTGGAGGCAGGTGTATTTCAGGCTGGAGACCAGCTTTCCTCCTAGGCTGGTCCAGGGTCTGGCAAGCTGGGTCACTCACTGTCCAGTCACCATGGGTTTGGTTTGCTCAGAGGCTAACCCAGAGATCAAAAGAGGCAGGGGACTGGCCAAATCCACGAACCTCTGAATTGCAGACAGGAAATGAGTGTCCCCTGGAAGTGGACAAGTCATATCCCAATCTCGATAGAGCCCTGACCTGGCCACAGGCCAGGAGCCAACCTTGGCCCTTCCTAGACAGAGTTCCAACCCTATTCCCAATCCTGACCTTAGACTGATGTTGACCTTGGGCATAAATGAGCCCTGATCCTGATTGCAGACCGAATTCTGTGTCTTTCCATTGGCCTTCCAAGACCTGCTCTGGCCCCAAGCGGCCTAGATGAGAATGTGGACAATTCTATGAAGCTCGTTTCTTGTGATGGGGCCAGTGGGAGGCCAGAAGTAAACATTTTAGGAACCAGAAGTCCTGGAGCCACATCCCACATGCCAGAAGTCAGGATGGACAATAACCACCCCCCCACACACACACACACACCACAATCCCATCTATCCCTTTTTGCAGAAATACAAATTTTATAGCTGTTTATTTATATTCCCAATTGCAGTGAAAAAACGTCAGCCCATCTGAAAGAGACAGCAGACCTGGCCTGTGGACAGGAGTCCGAATCCCTGGGCTCTGGTGCCGTACTTTTCCCACCTTTTGACGGGCACCTCCTGATGATTCCAGGCCACCGAGGACCCTTCGGGCCACTTCACGGAGTCACCATGACCCCACTCCTGCTTCCACCCCACATTGACCCCAAGCTGTTCCGAGCATCCAGGCTGACTCTGTGCCTTTCTCCCCACCAGGGGAGGTGCCAGATGTCTTCCCACTTTTCTCAAGTCCTGCTGTCCAAACTCAGTATCCTAACCACTGTCGCTGGGGCAAGGCTGACTGAATCCCAGGCCTTCAAGGTCTGGATTCTCCAACCTGAACACCTGCCTCTGTGCTGGCTGGGCTGCTCAAGTCCGCCTGGAGTACAGGGCTGGGGAGAAAGTTCCTTCCTTGTTGGTCCAAGGTCAGTGGGGTCAAGTGGCAGTGCATGGGGCTACCAGAGGGCCCAAATGCAATAACTCAAGAAGAGAGGCTGGAACCAAAGTTAGGTCCCAAAGCTAAGACTGGCAGCTGGACAAAAATAGGATGAGATGAGAACAGGCTGAAGACAAGAGGGGTGTCCAGGACTTTGGCCATGATCACCAGAGATGTGGGAGCTGTGCTGGCAGCCCAGCACCTGCACAGCTCACAAGTACCCCGATGACACCTGTGTCCTAGCCAGGCTTGGGAGCAACACAGCCACTGAACTCCACACTCAAACACGTAGGCAGTGATGTTCCTCTGCCCCGATCCTCCTAGGACACCATTGTACTTAGGGTCAAAACCAAAGTCTACGGTGGTCCACAAGCCCCTGTGGGACCTGGCCCTCTGTTACACATCAAACTGACCTGCTTCTACTGTCCCCTCCCTAACACTTCACCAGCCACTGGCCTCCTTGCTGTTCCCCAAACGTGGCACACCTCTCCCACAGTAGGGCCTGTGTCTGGCGGCTCTCCCTCAGTCTGGCTCACTCTTCCCCTGGTAACCACATGGCTGATTCCTTCACCTTCTTTAAGAATTTGCTTCAATGTCACTTCTCCAGGAAGTCTCTGCTGACCATCACGCTTCACTTGCAAGCCAAGAGCACCCTCCCCAACCTCTAGGCACTCTGATCCCCCTTAGGCTGCTCAACGCTCTTTTTTCCTCCAAAGCACCTGTCATTCTAGCATACTGCATGACTGATGGACTGAGGATTGATTAGCTTTTTCAGTTGTTCATCTGCTCCAGGAGAATGTAAGCTAATGAGAGCAGAAGCTTTTTCCTTGATATAGCCAAGTGCCTCACATACGGTAGGTACTTCATAAATATTTGTTGAATAAATGAACCAGCATGGGCTCTGGAGTCAACCAAGCTCAGGTTCAAATACTATCTTTGGTTTACTCAATTCTTGCCGCTAAACCTCAGTGTCCACATCTCAAAATGGGGATGGTGTTACCCACCCCCCTCAGCCAGGTTGTAGTGAGGCCCCAGGGCGATGATGTACTCAGTATAGGAGCTCTTGTCATGGTTGTGTATCAGCGCCCACTGTCAGCAAGCAGGGCAGACGTGGCCATACCCACAGCACCCAGCCATCTCTCCCCAGAGGAGGCGGGGTGGGGGGTGGGGGACAGCTGCTCTTCCCCACCCAGAGAGGGGCGTCTGTGGGGTCCATGTGAACAGCTTCCAGGAAGAAAAGGAATGTTTAGACATCACAGGCAGCAACTCCAGGGCACGAGGTTTGATTGCAAGGCTGTCGTTCAGAAGCACCGTTTCCACCTGAGTGCACTCTCGACAAAGAGGAAATAGCTTTAATCAGCCAGAGGACCACGGAGGCCATCCGTCGTCGTCCATTGTTTCAGGGAAGGATTAATTGTGGGAGTGGGACGGGGAGGCAGTGGAGAGCCCAAAGCTAGGGCAGATTTAAATGATTAAGAGAGAATTCTCCATAAAAATCACTGAACAAGAGGAAACGCAAGCCCAGGCGGCGCTGGGCGTAATCGTTCTGCGAGTGCCCTCCTCAGCAGTCGGAACTCACAGGAAAGGTAAAAATCAGAACAACGCCCCAGGTTACAAAACACTTCCATACTCATGGTCTCACTTAATTCTCATAGAAGCCATTGAGCTCCGCTTTATGCACCCTGCTGAAATGGCCTTCAACAGGGAGCAGGGGCCTCCGTAGCTGCCACACCACAGGCTTCACATGTCTGTATCTCTTTTTTAACCTTTTAATAAACAGCATACCTGATGGGAATCAGGACATGCCACCCCAAAATATATCACTTTGGCGTATTGAATGTTTTCAGCTAAAGGACCCTTATCCTTCCTCCCTGAAACAGGCTGTAAGGTCCTCCTGTGAGAGCCCCGTGGACACCCAGAGGAAAGGCACACCCTCATCCTTACCCAAGGTCACCGAGAAGAATCAGCACAAACAGGCCTTGCTCAGTGCCCCCCCTGCCCCCACCACAAGCCTCATACCCTAAACCTATCCCGTTCTTCCCCCCCCACCCGTGCCCTCTGCATCTCACCTGGCATACAACACTCAGGTCTCTTTCTTCGGGTCTTCATTTCCTCATGAAGTCTCCAGTGTCCTGTAAAATCAATACTAGATAAACTTGTGTGCTTTTCTCCTGGTAGTCTGTCTTTGTCAGTATAATTTTCAGACCCTGCCAGATACTCTAAGAGGGTGGGAGAAGACTTTTTCCTCCCCCGCAGCCCCACAGACGTGATGGACTTTCACTAACGGCACAGAGACACGTCAGGGAACAGGACAGTGCCAGCAACCCCCGTGCTCTTCTCCACCACACTTCTCCTTCCTGAAGGTGACCTGAGACCTGCCATCGTGGCTCAGTCCTGCCAGTGTCTTAACGCTGTGTAAATGCAGTCATTCAGGATGCATTGTTTCCCTCAACACTCTGTTTGGTGCATGTAGTTCAAGTTCATTAATTTCCATTGCTGGATTCTGCATTGTCTGGATGTCACGACATTAATTGATTCTTTCCACTGTTAATGGACGTTTAAGGTACACATCTGGGAGTGGAGTTTCTGTGTCATGGTGTATACGTGCACGCTGTGTTTACATTGACTTTTCCCAATAGTGTGGACAGTAGCCTCCCACAGTGGCTGTGCCAGTTCGCACTTCCAGCAGAGAATAAGGGTTTCGGTTGCTCTTTGCCTTCACCAACACTTGTATTGTCAGTCTTCAATTTTAGCCCTGTGCATGGGTGGGTAATAGCATCTCATTGCAGTTTTCATATGCATTTCCCTGACTAATAAGTCGAAGCTTTTATTCAAATGTTTACTGGCCATTTGGGCAGCTTTCGTCAAGCAGGGGGGTTCAAGTATTATGCCCATTTTTTTCAATTTTCATTTTTCCTGTTGATTTGTATGAGTTATTTATATATTCTGAAAATTAATCCATTATTGGAAACATAAATTACAAACAGGATTAAGAAGGCTTTCTTTTTTCTGGATGGTAAGAAAATTGTCTCATGAAATTCTACCTTTATCATAATCTGAATTCTCTGGGGTACTTCAGTCTATTTCTGGATTCTCTATTATTTTCAGCCCCTGCCTGCTTCCTCTTCTCTAGAATCAAACCACCTGAACTTGGTCAGGGTGGGCTCACTTTCATAGTCTTGTTTCTTATAAATTTTCCAGGGTTTTTTTTTTCACAGGTTTGTTTCAAGAAAAACTTTGGTTTTATTGCATCAGAGTTTTTAAAAAAATCCTCTAAATTGTCATTAGAATTTCACTTATTCATTAATTATCCTGTTTCTGATGTTGAATATTACTATCCAATGCAAGGACTAGCTTCTCATTTGAAGGAGACTTCTGTGAGTCTCTCAATAGGGTTTAGAAGTCTTCTTCACAGGGATACTAAATTTTACTCACATGTTTTGCACTTTTCTATATTTTCCATAATGCTTTCCAGTGGCCTGTTTTTAGCATAGAGCAAAACTCTGGGTGTTGAATATTTATGTTGGAATCCACCACTTCACTGAATTCTCTTATTGCTTCTAACATTTCTCCAGTCTGCTCACTTAGACTCAGCACTTATGTAGTCACATCATTTGTGAATGACACTTGGCTTCCTCATTTGGAGTATTTTTGTCTCTTGTCTAATCTCATTGACTTGTGCTGTGGGAACAATGTTAACTACACTGGGAGGTCACGCACGAGGCCCTGGGAGGAACTGTGGACATAAATTAGTGAGACTGAGAGAGTAAACATGGGGGTTCACAACCTCTGCGTTACTGACATCTTAAGTTAGGTGATTTCTTATTTTGTGTTGGGGGTCCCTGTACATTTTAAGATGTTTAGGAGCATCCCTGACCCTCACCCACCAGATGCCAATAAGAGCTCTCCCAAAATGTGATAATGATATATGCCTTCAAACATTGCCAAATGTCCCTGGGAGGAAGAATCATCATCGTGAGTTGAGAACCACTTGTCTGAAGGAAAGTAGCTGGATCCCCTGGCTCTGGGGACACTTTTGGGCAAATTGCTTCAAGGTATCTGTCTTTTCCAGACCCTTTCAATCTCATCTTTGTTCCACCCCTCCTTGACCTCACACTCCCAGAAATCCAGGATTTTTCCCAGACCATCTTTGGCAGGTACAGCTTTCATTTTGTATGCCCTGGGTTTAGTAAGAATGCTTCTACTTTTTCACTGCTAGTTTGATTTGAATTCAACTTTTTAAATTATATAAGAAAATACCAGTCTGAATCAGAGTGTTTTCATTTCCAAGTCATAGAAAACCCATTCAAATTTTTTAAACAAAAAAGAGAATTTAACAGCTGGCATAGAAATAGCCCAGTGATAGTACAAGCTTCAGGTGTAGTCTGGTCGATTTTATTTTTCTGGGACCTCTGGCTTTGTTGTCTGGTTGTCTTTCCTCTTGGGAAAAAAAAATGTCCAGTTCTAGACTTGGCATTTGCTCATCATATAGCCCAGAATAGAACGCTTCTCTTCCTACAACCTTTGAAGATTTGGATTAGACAATCCTAGGACTCTATTCATACTTGAACCAATCATGGTGATCAGGAATCATCTTGCTGAGTTATTGTCCATTCTGAACTATTATTCCCTGTGAGGCTGGGATTCTCCTGACCAGCTTGGGGCTAAGGAGCCTCCCTTCGGGCGAGGTGGGGGGTCAGTGCAACTCAAACCCTAGGCTACCTGCAATGGGGGAGGGGCGAAGTTGGGGAGTATAGATTTACCCTCATTAGGTTATGTTACTTAGTTTTAATTAAAAGTGAATATTAAATTTGGTTAAAAGTCTTTTTTTACCTATTTAGTTTGTTTTCTGGTGTTTTTCCTGTTGATACATTAATATATCATATTAACAGATTCCATAATTTTGAAAAGCCTTTGAATTGGAGGAAGAACCCAACTTGAAAGTGGTTTTTTTTTTAATAGGGTGTGGAATTTCTGCCATTATTTTAAGTGTTTTGTTGTGCTGTTCTAAGTGCTACTGTGCCAAAGTTTTCTGGGGTTTTTTTGCATACTTTGTCAAATTTTGATATCTGTATTGTGCTAATTTTACAAAAGAAATTTGGAAGTGTCCTATCTCTCTATGTCCTGAAAGGGTTTGAATAGTATCAGATTCATCTGTTACTTGAACACTCAAAGGAGCATCCCTGGAGTTTACCTTTGAGACCATCTGGATCTGACACTTTTGTGGAAAGTTTGTTTTTTTGTTAAACTTCGTCAATTTCTTCCACTGTTTTTAGTCTTTTTAGGTTTTCCATTTCTTATGGAGTCAATTTTGATCAGTTATAATTCCTGGAAAATATCTTATTTCATGCATGTTTTCAAATTACTTCCAATGAATTTTCTGCAAAGTCTTTTTTTCCTATTTCTTTTGGGTTTGTGGCATTTTCTCGTTTGTTTCTAATGTAGTGCAATTGAGATGTATCCATTGTATTGTGTCTCCCCCACAGAAACTACCTTTAAAATTTATTTATCAGCTCTACCATTTTTGTCTTCTAATTAATTAATACCTCTTTTCTTAACTTCCTTGGATTTATTTAGTTGCTCTTTCCTAACTTTTTGAATTGTATACCTAATGTGTTTGGTTTAATTCTTCCTTGGGTAACACGCTCCCAAACTGCAGGGAAGGGTGAATGCACTGGGTGGTCCACTCACCAGATATGAAGTGGGACAGGAAAGGAAGTGCCGTGCAGAATATGTACACATGGTGGCCAGGCATGGGTTAGATGCGTGACCAAGTCAGGACACGTTGGGTTTGGGTGGCGAGACTGAGAACACCCTTTGGAAGAGCATTTCTTTGGAGAGAGCTACACTTTCTAGGAAGACCCTCCTGCAGTGAGGGCACAGACAACACCATCTTCCAGCCCCAGCTAGTAGATGGCTTAGAGGGGGATTTCAGGGGCCTTGCAAGTTTGGGGGCACAGTAGAACTAGGGCTGAACCTACCCTGAGCTAGCTAAAGCAGTCTGTGGCAACAGAATGGCCGGCTGCACTTAGAAAGTCACAAACTCTCATCAGATAAGGCTGAGGAGAGCCAGGGACACAGATGAAGAAGCTCTGCCTAAAAAACAAGAGCTGCGCTGAGGGGAGCAGCAGAGGAGCCTGGTAGTTAGGAAAGTGTTCATAAGGCTCAGAGTTCACTTTAACCACGTTCAGGTGGGAAGGGTGTGAAGTTACCTGAGACAGAGCTAGTCCTCTGCCCACTTCCTTCTCCTTTCCCTCAGGTTCAACCGAAGGTGTCAGAAACACTTTACTTAAGACTATGTGCTCTGAAGTGATTATATACAATTTTATCTACCTGAGAGTTATCAGGAAAGTAATGAGTGTACTCAAGTATTTGTTGGGTATGAAAAGACCAATCTCCAAAATCAGATTTTTAAAAAAGATTTTATTTATTTATTTTTAGACAGAGAAGAGGGGAGGAATAAAGAGAGGGAGAGAAACACCAATGTGTGGTAGCCTGTCGCGCACCCTAGGAATGTGCCCTGACTGGGAATCAAACCAGCAACCCTTTGGTTTACAGGCCAGCATCCAATCCACATAAACCTGGGCTGAAAAAGCAGATTAAAGAAACTCTCAAAAATAAAAAAAAAATGTTCCAATTAAATAAGTCCTGCTTGTTCAACAAACTGGTCATACCAGTTTGGTGTTATGAGTGTTTTAAAAGTAAAATTTTCCACCAAGTTTTATTTCTCAGCATCAACATTTAGTATTTCATTCTCATATACTCTGATGTTCCAGATATGCTTTCATTCCAAGTTTAATTTATTTTTTGACCCAAGAGTTATTTGTGAAAGAGTTTGTCTTTAATTTCCAGGTGGTTGATTTCTGAGAGTTGCTATTGTCTTGACTTTAAGTTTTATTGTATTGAAGTCAGATAACGAGAATTAAATGGAGGAGGCATAATTTATAGAAGTATTAGGGTCTAAGAATAGAGTGTGAGGAACGATATCACACATTCTGATTCTCCTACATTCTTGCTTTGATGTACTTTGCTCCCCACTCCCCTGGGAACTTTTAATGTTGTTTCTCTGCCCCTCATGATTGGAAAGGTCACAGTATGTGTGTTCATGTCCGTTTTTGACCCTTCATGATGCTGGACCTTTATATACTTTTGTCCTTCATTTCTGATCAATTTTCTTGCATGTTATTCCTTTCATAAACTCCATCCCACTTTCTCTGTTCATTCAGGAATTTACAGTTGATACTGGATCACACAGATTGATCACCCAGCACTGCTATTCGTTCATATTTCTCTCACTGGTTCTTCATGTTCTCCTTTCCTGGAGATTTTTTCTAATTTATCCTCTAATCTTCTACTAACTTGAAAAAAGACATCAGCAATTAAAAACCTTGATACCAAGTGAAAGAAGCCAGACACGGAAGGCCATATACTTTGGGATTCCTTGTATATGAACTGTCCAGCACAGGCAAACCCGCAGAGACGGAAAGCCGGTCAGTGGCTGCCAGGGGCTGAGGAGGAGATGTGGTGGCTGCTTCCGGGCACGGGGCCTCCTCTGGGGGTGATGAAAATGCTGTGGGACTAGACCGAGGTGGTGGTTGCACAACATTTTAAATGTACTAAGTGCCACCGAACTGTATACTTTAAAATGGTTAATTTTATATCATGTATATTTTACCTCTATTTTAAAATATAAAGTAAATTTTTCTAAAAAGCAAGTAAAATAAAACAAATTGACAATCATGCCTTAATCCCTCATATATGTATCTGATTCTCTTACTTCTGCTTTCCACAACATCCATTTTGTTATTTCTTTAGTGAGCACGATACTCTGTCAAATTCCCCTGAAGACACTCGTTACACTTTTCATTCTCTTTGGCTGCTTGTGCTACCTCCGTTTTCTCTAAAATTATTTTTAGGTATTTATTTATTTTTATCTCTTCTTTTAGTTAGGTGCTGTGGTAGTTTTAAAATATGTACACAAATTTTCTGATACTCCTTTCTTCAAGGAGTGAAGCCCGGTCCCCCTCCCTAGAGGGTGTGCTGGACTCAGTGACGGGTTTCTAGTAATAGAAGAAAGTGGAACGGGAAGTTTCCTCCTCGGTCTCTCTCGGATCAGTCAGTCCAGGGAGGCCGCTGCCCTGTTCCTGAGAACGGATGTTCTGTAGACATGTCCTGGGGGTAAGGAACTGAAGCCCCTGCCAACAGCCAGCCGGGAGCTGAGGCCTCCGGCCTGCAGCCCTGAGAGCCGGCAGCCTTGGAAGAACATCCTCCTGACTTTGTTGCGGAAAATAACTCACACGCAGGAGAGATGGTGGAGCACCATCCTTTATTACGCATGCGGGCCCAGAGGACAGATTCGATTCCAAATTCTGGGCCCAGTCCTTTGTCTTCCACAGTATTTATAGGTTTGGGTTTAAATCTACATATCAGAAACAGAACTTCAGAAACAAGGTTGGTACAAAGATTTAGGGGTTCCGGGATTCAAAGGTTAACAAATGGCTTATCTAAACATTTGTCTACTATTTACATAGCTTGGTAGTACCATCTCACCAGGCCCATTAACAGCTTATGCATCTCTGTTAACAATCCCAGACGCAACTCCTTTGAAGCCGTCTCTGCTGGCTCAGCTCCCTTATCACTCTTTGAAGCGGTTTCTGCATTTACTCAACTTCCCCTATCAACTTCAGACTGCACTTCACACTTCGGAAGAGATCTTGAGTTAGTACCACCCTGTCAAGCCACTCCCAAATACTGATCCATAAAAACCGTGGGATGTAAATGATTATTTCTTTTTTATTTTATTTTATTTTAATCATTTTTCAGGTACAGATTTCTCCCCTTTACTCCCAATCCAGCCCACCCACCCCTCCCTCCCAACTTTCCTCCCATTACCACCCTCCCCCTAGTTTTTGTCCATGTGTCTTTTAACTTTGTTCCTGTAAACCCTTCCCCTTTTCCCCTGAAACTCCCTCTTCTCTCTCCTCTGGTCACTTTCTGCCTGTCCTCTATTTCAGTGTCTTTAACTATATTTTGCTTGTTTCTTTGTTTTGTTGTTTAGGTTCCTGTTAAAGGTGAGATCATATGGTATTTGTCTTTCACTGCCTGGCTTATTTCATTTAGCATAACGCTTTCCAGTTGCATCCATGATGTTGCATAGGGTGGGAGGTCCTTCTTTCTTTCTGCTGCATAGAATTCCATTGTGTAAATGTACCATCGTTTTTTGATCCATTCATTTACTGATGGGCATCTAGGTTGCTTCCAGCACTTAGCTATTGTAAATTGTGCTGCTATGAACATTGGGGTGCAAAGGTTCTTTTGGATTGGTGTTTTAGGATTCTTAGGATATAGTCCCAGCAGTGGAATTGTTGGGTCAAAAGGCAGATCCATTTTTAGTTTTCTGAGGAAGTTCCATAC